>VMDO01040517.1:0-11871 GCA_007922755.1 Pedetes capensis | reverse complement strand
CTTTTTTTTTTTTTTTTTTTTTTACTTTTTTGAGACAGGGTCTCATTAAGTTACGCAGACTGCCTCTGGTGTCGAACTTGCGATCCTCCTGCCTCCGCCTCCCAAGCTGCTGGGATTACAGGCGTGCGCCACCGCGCCCGGCCACACAGGTATTTTTTTATGTAGTCAAACATACTAATCTTTTATGGTTTCTAAATATTGCTTAGGTAGGCTTTCTACATCCCGTGACCACAAATATCTATTTTTCCCCAATTTTTTCCTCTTTTCCTTTCTCCTTCCCTCCCTCTTCCTTCCCTCTTTCCTTCCTTCCTCCCTTCCTCTTTTTCTTTTCGTTCTTTCTTTCTGTCTTCCTTCCTCCCTCCCTCCCTCCTTTCCCTTTCTCTTTCTCTCTGTGTCTCTGTCTCTCTCCCCTTTCTTTCATGTTTAGGGATCCTGTTTTCAAAGATGGAGAGTCAGTTGATCAACACCATTAATTGAAGACATCTCTTCCCGCTGATGTGAAGTGTCACTTATTACAAGTTCCTAGAGACATATGGGCTGGGATTTAGCTCAGTTGGTAGAGCACTGTGCTACAGTCTCTGAGGTCCTGAGTTCGGTTCCCAGCACCACAAAAATGGGAGAAATACCTCGCAATCCACTCCCAAGGCAATCCTGAAACAGTCAGCCATTGAAAACCCTATGAGGGTCGCTGTGAGTCAGATACTGACTCGATGGCACCTAACAACAACAACAACAAGAGACATATGGGTCTGATTTTGACCTTTTTTAAGCAGTGGACCACAGCAAGGCATATGCATATATTGAGTGGACCAGCTGGCAGCCCACTGGAGAATGCATGCCTGTGCCGCCTCCTGTCATTTGCTGTCATTTGCTGCCATTTGCTGCCATGCACACATGCGGGCCACATCTTCCAGGTTTCCAAGAGGTGCTAGATATCCACATTTTAATATGTACTCTCCAGTTTTTAAAGTGCTTGTTGTTGTAAGGTGCCGTCGAGTCGGTCTCCGACTCATAGCGACCCTCATAGGGTTTTCAATGGCTGACTGTTTCAGGATTGCCTTGGGAGTGGATTGCCATGTCCTTCTCCCATTTTTGCGGTGCTGGGAATTGAACTCGGGACCTCAGAGACTGCAGCGCAGCACTCTACCAACTGAGCTAAATCCCAGCACCACTTTAAAGTGCTAGGAATTGATTTTAATGGAAAATCATGTGGATGATTTTTGCCAGCCGAGAGCAGCTGTGGTGCACAAGCAGGTGACCTCTATTCCAGGTGCTGAAATGTGGTAGGTGGCACAGCCTAAAGCCTGATTGGCTCTGGGAATCCACGCCCCACTCCCATGCCAAGGTAAAGAAGGCAAAGAGCAAAAGTGAAGCAGCAATGCCTGGAAACCTCCCGGGAACGGAAGCAGCACCCTGGCCCTCCTTGCCTCTCACCTGCCAGTGGATGGAGAGGCGCCAGGTTTGCTAAGCAGCCAGGAGGTAGAAGGTCGCACGAGGGAGGGGATGGTAACATCCTTAGTCAAGCTGGGCCTCCCGGACCCTGCTAGGCTGTTACAAAGGACAATGTATTGGAAGGAGAATGGAAATCGAGGTGCTGTGCAAGGATAAAGCAAAACTCTGGACCTCCAAAACAAGCCAGGAAGCGACGTCATCTAACTAAATGTAACGCAGCTTCCCTGGCCACTGTCCCAACACTGTCTCATCAGAAAAGAAGTGGCAATGAACAGACGTCTCCAACTCTTACATGAAAGACAGGATCTTCTAGTGACAGACAGGGCTGGGATGCAGCTCAGTTGGTAGAGTGCTGCTCTGCAGTCTCTGAGGTCCCGAGTTTGATTCCCAGCACTGCAAAAATGGGAAAAGGACGTGACAACGCACTCCCAAGGCAATCCCGAAACAATCTGCCATTGAAAACCCTATGAGAGTCGCTATGAGTCGGACTTGACTCGACGGCACCTAACAACAACAATGACGGACAGGTCACATTGTAGAACTTAACCATTTATGAAGAAAGCCCCTTCACATACATTACCTTGCTTGTTTCTCATGACAACCGTTGCTGTCTCCTGCAGAAGAAGAAACTGGCATTAGGGGAAATCAGAATGGTTTCTAGATGGCTCTGGGATATGCCGAAAGACTGGTGTGGAGAATCAAGGCATGCTGGTCCTTTCTCCCGGCTGTGCACATCTCTGCAGAACCATTTATTGATTCAACTCCCTAGCACGCTCTTCCAGGCCTTGGGAACACAGCGGTACACAGATCCTGGGCATTTTCCTTTGGCCGGATCACAGTCATCCTCACTGTGAACTATGACCCAGACTAGACTCACCCTAGTCCTCTCTGGCTGGATCAGTGACCTCAAGTCAACTTTTGTGTTTTGCTCCAGAGACCTTGATTGTTTCCCTATCGGTCACTTCCTGGAATGCACTGACCTGTGCCAGGAATATGATTTTATATGCACGAGGCATAGACAAGTGGCAGACTCAGATCGAATTCCAGCCATGCCTTAATTCTGACCTACTTTGAAAATGTTTTGGGCAGGCCACACGGTGCCCTGTGTGTGTCACTTTGAGAGCAGGAATGGCACACGTGGTTTCTTTGGAAGCAAGAAATAAGAGTCGAGCTGGTGAGGAGGCCAGTGCCGTGGGCATTCTGAATCAACTTCTTTTCGTTACTTTTCCATCTTTTTCTCTGATGCCTCCATCTTTTGGGGTGTGTGTCTGAGAGGCAGGAATATCGAGGGTGCCCAAAAGTGCATACACATTTTAAGAGATGTTATCTGTGTGTTAGTTTTGGAAGTTGAACTGAATTGAGTTATAGTAGCAATGTGTAGTATGACATTCACGCGTAAGATGGCATTAATCAAATGAATGCTAGCGCCACCATGTGACAGGCAGGACAGTCAAAGAGAAGAGTGGAAGCATGGTTGCTGTCCAAGGAGCACAAGACCTTCTTGAAGTAGTATGTGGCATTTGAGAACATTGTGGAAATACAGTGACAATGGAGGTGTAAGTATGCAACAGAACCTCCAACACGCCTAACAACCATACACATTCGTGATAGATTTGAGGAGCATGGTATTGTTGCTCAAGCAGTTGTTGTTGTTGTTGTTAGGTGCTGTCCAGTCGGTATCCTACTCATAGGTATCCTACTTATAGCGACCCTCATAGGGTTTTCAAAGGCTGACTGTTTCAGGATTGCCTTGGGAGTGGATTGCCAGGTCCTTCTCCCATTTTTGTGGTGCTGGGAATCGAACTCGGGACCTCAGAGACTGCAGTGCAGCACTCTACCCACTGAGCTAAATCCCAGCCCTCTCAAGCAGTAGCTCTCTGTAATCAGAAGTGTCTGGACACTGACGGTAACCACTTTGAGCACCTCTTATAACTGCAGAAGTCAAATGTAACTTGTATCCATCTTTTGTTATCACTTTATATTGAGTATTGCAATTTTATTACCCACCTTTCCTTTCTTACAATGTGTACATGTTTTTTTTTTTGGCACCCTTTGTATATGCTGGGCATATGGAGGGGGGGCCCACCAGCTCTCCCATGCTTAAGATCCCTCCATTCTTGTTTTGAAGACAAGCATATTCCATTGACTGCAGTAGAACTCTCTCCCTGATGTGTCCAAGTTCAAACCTTTGGTTCCTATGGCCGTGACTTGAGTTGGAAAAAGCATCTTTGCAGGTACAATTAAAGTAAGGATCTTGACATGACATCATTCTCGATCAGGGTGGGCCTGAAACTCAATGCCATGGATTTGGTGCACAATGGCGTCCTCAGACAGAAAAGGAGAATACGCACAGCGATGCAGGAGACGGCCATATGGAGATGGAGGAAGAGGCCGGAAACAGGCTGCTCACAAGCCAAGGAACACCATGGACGGCTGGCAGCCATCGGAGAAAATGGATTCTCCCTCAGAGCCACCCCAGTGAATCAACTCTGGTGACATCTTGATTTCCGATTTCTGGCCCCTCAATTACGAGAGAATGGATTTCTGTTGTTTTAAGCCACCGAGTTTGTGGCCATTTGCTAGGACAGCCCTAGGAACAAACATGCAGACTGGATTTGTTTCTCCCCTCTGAGCAAGAACGACCCTGTACACTCAACCTGAGAGGGCAGCCTTCATTCTGTTCCCCTGGGGCCTTTAGCAACCACCTCAGATGACAGTATAATGTCCAGAGAGACACCTATGGGTGTCCAGCCAGCAGGTTCACCAGCAGAAACCAGAGGCCTCGTGTGAGGTGCTGGGCTCTGTAACTTCAGAAGTGGGGCCAATGTCCTCATCCATATCAGAGCTGTCTGCTCCGATTCCAGCCCTTTGTTCCTGATCTTCAGCAATTTCAATTTCAATTTTTTTTTTTTTTTTGCGGTACTGGAGGTTGAACCCAGGGCCTCCGCTTGCATGCTCTGCAAATGCTGGACCACTGAGCTGCAACCCCAGCCCATTTTTTTACTTTTTTTTTTTTGAGACAGGGTCTCGCTAAGTTACGCAGACTGCCTCTGGTCTCGAACATGCGATCCTCCCGCCTCCACCTCCCAAACCGCTGGGATGACAGGCGTGCGCCACCTCGCCCGGCTTTCTTCAGCAAATTCTAGCTCTTCCTCTGTTTGTAAAACAGCCCCAGTTTCCCAGGGCAAGTTTGAGGAAAATCATCCAAGTTTGGCTTTACAACCAAATATTGCCTCATATGGACGCGGCCGCAAGGGCACGTTGCAGGCCTGATTCCTCACCATCTGCGTGAATCAGAGGCCATTGGCACAGTGACGTGCCTGGCCACTTTGCATCCAGGCATTTGTCACATGCTTCACACTGTGGCTCCCTTGTTCCAGGGAGCCCTGGACTTGGCCATGGAGGTACTGACCAGAGATAATCTTAAGGTCTGGCCGTCCTTCATTGAGCTCATTAACGACTTGGCTTGTAAACTCTATGCCACTGTTAGATTCTAACACACTGGATAGATAACCAAGAACTGTGAAAATACCTAACAAGATAATGACCACCTCATGGGCCTGTTTGGCTTTTAGTGGCTGTAAAATAATAAACTTGGTCAAGTGATCCTGGTAATATAAAATGAACTTGCCATCAGCATTTGACTGCATGGCAATATTTCAACTTGCAGTCCACGTCCTTAAAAATCATGTGCCTGGGTGCCAACCCTTTTTTTTTTTTTTTTTTTTTTTAAGCGGTACTAGGGGTTGAACCCAGGAGCATGCTCTGCAAGTGCTGGACCACTGAGCTGCACCCCCAACCCATTTTTTTTACTTTTTGAGACAGGGTCTTGCTAGGTTACGCAGACTGCCTCTGGTCTTGAACTTGCGATCCTCCTGCCTCTGCCTCCAGAGGCGCTGGGATTACAGGTGTGCGCCACCACACCCGGCAAACCCTTTTTTGAGTATTAGACTTTTCTGATGGCACTGTTTACACAGAGTCAGATATAAGACAATGACTTCTTTGGCGACATTCCCCTGCTTTCTGTGTAGCTCCTTGAGCATGCGTGTCCGCCCATCACGTCCAATATTGAGATATGTGTAGTGAAAACTATCAAACAACTCTTCTTTATGTACACAGTACTGTACTCAGTGTTGCTGTCCATGAGCGGCCTCTTCAGTTTCTCTGTCCCCTGTACAGAGGGACAGGGGACATGCTGTGTGGTGATAACCCTGTAACGACTTCTCCCCCTTTTCCTGAGCTGCTTTGACTTCCTTTATTGTTTGAAAGTGCTTTTCTTTGGAAAATACCTTGCTGTTGTAACTTTTGCTTTCTACTAACTTTGTTACACTCTTAAGAAATTTTTCTCTCGTTTATCTCCATTTCCATTTCACTTGTACTTGAAACACGAAGTAGACTATTTCCAGCTGTCTGTGGTATCATGGGGGCCTAAGAAAAGAATCTTTTAAAATGGGAGAAAGAAGATGGAACAAAGTTAAGTCTGCTAATTCTTTTTTTTTTTTTTTTTTTGTGGTCCTGGGGGTTGAACCCAGGACCTTGCACCTGCACGCTCTGCAAGTGCTGGACCACTGAGCTGCACCCCCAGCCCATTTTTTAACTTTTTGAGACAGGGTCTTGCTAAATTACGCAGACTGCATCTGGTCTTGAACTTGTGATCCTCCTGCCTCCGCCTCCCGAGCCGCTGGGATTACAGGCGTGCGCCACCGCGCCCGGCGGTCTGCTGATTCTTCATCTGAAAGACTTTCTCTTCTCCCCAAATTTCCGCATCCGTTTATTCCTATGATTTTTGAAGAAACTATTATATGGAAGAAAGGTAACAGAATTACAGTTCAAAGCAACTAGAAAGGCAACTATGACCATTCAAAACCAGAGCACGTACATGTTAAGATCAAAAATGCATAATAATTTTAGATTTTAGGCAAACAGAATAATGAAAGCATTAGCTTATCCAGTGAAAACTAAGTAGTCTATCTAAGTTGAACAGGAGAGAGGATAAATGGAAATCTCTAAGGTAGTAGGCTAGTATCTCACCACTGTTGTTGTCATTGTTGTTGTTAGGTGCCATTGAGTCAGGTCCGACTCATAACGACCCTACATAACAGATGAAACTCTCCTCGACACTGTGCCATGCCTGGCTTGTATTGTTGCTTCTCTGATATTCACAGGATTTTCAATGTCGGATTGATTTTTGGGAGTGGGTTGCTGGTCCTTTTCCCAAGCCTACAGCACCTGGTGTTCCCAGGTGGTCTCCCATCCAAGTACTAATCATGCCTGACCCTGCTTAGCTTCCAAGATCTGACAGGCTCGGATGCTAGGGTGGTATTGCTGCAGGTATCTTAACAATTAGAACCTTTAAAAATAATAAAAATGGGAGAATGTTGCTGGAATAACAGCAAAAACAGCAAACTCTTCTTCTTTTTCTTCTTTCTCTTTGAGACATGTCTCTTTATAAAGTCCAGACTGTCCTTGAGCTTGCTAGCTGGCCTAGGCTGGCCTTGAACCTGTGATTCTCCTGCCTCAACTTCCTGAGGGCTGGGATTACCAGCATGCATCACCACACCTGGATAACATCAAACTCTTTAATGGAAGTTAGAAAGCACCAGGGAGTGTTTTTTAGCCTTCCCACAATTAACATAAACAATCAGTGTCTTATAGTTGAAGAGTCTATCCTTATTTTAGGGCAACTGAGAAGAAACTGGTGGGGATATTTTTAAATAATGACTTTCCTCTGATGATTGTTGTTAGGTGCCATCGAGTCAGTGTCCAACTCACAGCGGCCCTATGTACAACAGATGAAATGCTATTGTCAGTGTTTCTCTGCTATTCATAGGGCTCTCAATGGCAGATTGTTTTTTTTGGGAGTGGGTCACTGAGTCCTTCTCCCAAGCCAACAGCACCTGGTATTCCCAGACAGTCTCCCATCCAAAGACTAACCAGGTCCGACCCTGCTTAGCTTCCGAGATCTGACAGGATCAGATGCCACAGTGGTACAGCTGTAGGCTTCCTCTGGTGATAGTATGTATAATTAATGAATGAAGATTCTGAGTCCCTACCCTGTGGGGCCATGCCCTCATAACTGTTCAGCTTGTGACTCTGTAGCAGTTTTTCCGGGAGGCTTCTAGATATGTCTTATCTTTGGTCAGACCATCAAATGTTATTGCCTCCTGAAACCATAGTGGCTCCTACCACAGGGACCATTCTGTCTTGGAGACTGAGCTAAGAAACAGCTTCAGCAGGATTAGAGGTAGCGGTGGGTGCCAGGAATAAGGGCCTGTCAACACACACGACTCTGGATGTGAGTCATGTGACTATTATACTGAAGAAGTAAGGAGCAAGTCTCATAGCCAACAAGGTAAGTCCAACTTTGTGGGGGAAAATAGGGGCTTTTTCTTTACTGGGAGATCTGTATGCTCAGGCTGTTTTGACACTGCCCAAATCAGAGCTCCTGTTTCCAGAATGAAGTAGATAATCCATGTGAACTTGAGCGTTCCAAGGTAGGGAGACACTTTCAGGCAGAGGCTTGCTGCCTCTGAACAGATGTGGCAAACCCTGTTTCCAGAAACGGAAAGATCATGCCTATGAACATAAACATATGCCAGGTTACTGCCGGGCATGGTGGCGCATGCCTGTCATCCCAGCAGCTCAGGAGGCAGAGGCTAGAGGATCGCAAGTTCGAGACCAGCGGCAGTCTGTGTAATTTAGCGAGACCCTGTCTCAAAAAAGTAAAAAAAACTGAGCTGGGGGCATGGCTCAGTGGTCCAGTACCTGTAAAACATGCAGGCGGGAGGCCCTGGGTTCAACCTCCAGTACAGCAAAGAAAACAAAACAAAACAAAACATATGCTAGGTTACTGTGCCAAAAAGAGATGCCCCAAATGGAGTCCCCATGGCACCAAGATTGGAGAATTCCTCAGAAAGAAAATTTGATACTGGTGTCTAAACCAGGATTCTTTAGTTAGAACAACCGCAAGATATAGGATGGTGAGGGGGCCACAGCCAAAGTTCTAAGATGATCACAGGAACTGAACAAGCGGAAGCAAACAAGATCCCTGGGATTCAAGCCGTTAGACGCAGAGCTGAAGGCGAGGACAGAATCCTGAGAAGGAGAAAAAGATGGAAAAATTGAAAAGCTCTGAGCAAGAGTCTCAGTTCTGCCCGGATCGCTTCCAATTATCAAAGGTTCTCTCAACACCTTTTGTGCTCAGCTTCAAATTCCTTTCCTCTGCATCCCTATTCCTCTGCATCACAGACATACCACCCTGGCATCCGGTCCCGTCAGATCTCAGAAGCTGAACAGGGTTGGGCCTGGTTAGTACCTGGATGGGAGACCCCCGGGGATTACCTGGTAGTGTAGGCTTGGGAAAAGGACTTGGTAGCCCACTCCAAAAATAATCATCCATTGAAAATCCTATGAAGAGCAATGAAGCACTGACAATAATGGGGCGGATGGCACAATGTTGGGTAGTGTTTCGTTCTGTTGTGCATAGGGTCACTATGAGTTGGACCCGACTTGACAGCACCTAACAAGAAGCACCACTGGTTAATCAAGGAATATTCCTGACCCTAAAACATAGCTGATTGTAAAACCACTGACTTAATAGAACCTATATAAAATGAAGGGGCTGGGATTTAGCTCAGTTGGTAGAGCACTGCGCTGTAGTCTCTGAGGTCCTGAGTTCAATTCCCAGCACCCCAAAAATAGGAGAAGGGCCTGGCAATCCACTCCCAAGGCAATCCCGAAACAGCCATTGAAAACCCTATGACGGTCGCTATGAGTCGGATACTGACTTGACGGCACCTAACAACAACATATAAAATGAATGTATTGATGAGACACATCCAAATCACAAAAATGTGAAAAAGAGGCATTTCAGAATAGAAGAAATTAAACTCTTACTAAATGCTCTTTGCACTAGGCCCTAGGTTCAAAATCTTCAGTGTAAACTCACATTTTAAAGGCTCTGAAAAGTCTTGCAGTAAAGAAACCAGTTTATTTCATCTAGTTGTTTTTATGTTATCAAGTTGGGTCTGACTCACAGCGACCCTTCGTACACTCTGACATTGTACCATGTTCAGCACTATGTCAGTGTTTCTCTGCTATTCATAGGGTTTTCAATGGTTGTTTCAAGAGTGGGCTACCGGGTCCTTCTCCCATTTCTACAGTGCTGGGGGTAGAACCCAGGGCCTCAGAGCACACAGAGCAAACACTCTACCGACTGAGCTAAACCCCAGCCCCATAAAAGAAAGAGGACAGACAGGAAATTGTTTATTGAAACAATGTAAAATCTCAGTCTTTAATATGAGGTGGCCCTAACTCTATCAAAATTCTAAAGCATAGATGAAGGGCAATGTTTGGCCTAATAGACCTATTTTGGTTGGTCTAGCCAGTGATTTCTTTTTTTAACTGAATGATTTACTTATATTTAGAGATTGGGCTGGGATTTAGCTCAGTTGGTAGAGCGCTGCGCTGCAGTCTCTGAGGTCCCAAGTTCAATTCCCAGCACTGCAAAAATGGGAGAAGGACCTGGCAATCCACTCCCAAGGCAATCGCAAAACAGCCATTGAAAACCCTATGAGGGTCGCTATGAGTGGGATGCCGACTTGACAGCACCTAACAACAACAACAACAACAGATTGGGAGATTTCACATTTAAAAAAATCTACGGAGTTCTGACTTTCTTGAACACTAGAAAGAGGTGACCACATGGAGGGTATTGCTGACTGGCAACAACTGGCTGGAGTTGAAGCAGCAGCATCTTCTCTTAGACGGAGCCTGTGGCCTTAGAGTTACCTACTAGCTTACTCATGTTACCTGCTCAGCCCTGCAGATCCCTGAGCTCTCAATATCTTTTCTAAAACAACATGAAAGAAATGAAGTCCTATATAAACCAGCTTTTTGTTGTGATCTGTGCTGGTGGGTAAGTTATAAATGGCTTTGGTTAGTGAAAACTGGGTTCTCAGAAGCCATTTTTATTCCCTTCTCACTCACTTCTGTGTCTCTGCCTTGGCTCCTCTGGACCTAGAATGACCTTCCATTGATTTTCCAAGTCACAGCCAGTTCAAGCCAGCCTGCTTCCTCATGTATTCAGCAACTCTAGCTGATCACTATCCCCCTTCCCTCTGCACCACTCACAGGAGCACTTTGCTTTCCATTTTTACTTGGCTAGTTCCGGTGTAAGGGCTGGGATGTAGCTCAGTGGGTAGAGCGCTGCACTGCAGTCTCTGAGGTCCCGAGTTCAATTCCCAGCACCACAAAAATAGAAGGATCTGGCAATCCACTCCCAAGGCAATCCTGAAACAGTCAGCCATTGAAAACCCTATGAGGGTCGCTATGATTTGGATACCGACTCGATGGCACCAGACAACAACAAGTTCAGGCGTATTTACCTGGATCCTCTCCGGATGCATACAGAGTTGAGCACAAAAGGTGTTCGAAGGACATCTGTCAAACACACCACCTACAGGTATATGGTTTCTAGCAAGGCAGTGCAGCGGTGTTCTTGAGTCTACGCTTAAGAATTACGTTTTCTAGCCTGGCACAGTGGTGCGTTGTTGTCGATCGGTTCCCAAAAACCAGGCGGACTCAGCAGATGAGAGAATCACAACGGAGGACTCAACCCTCTCAGGGGTCAAGAGTGCTTCCCAGAAGGCTGTGTCTCTTTTTATTATGTATGGTTAAATAAAGGCTCGAGGTCATCTTAGAGAACAACACAGGATAAGTTTAGCATGCCATAGGAGCAGAGCTGCATAGAGAACAATGCAGTGGAGTAATATAAGATTCAGCACACACTAATTATCATCTTCGTAATTACTAAGATATGCATCTATAGAGATTCTAAATGACAGGAAGCAGTTGGTCCCCCAAGTGTCTGCTCTCAGGGTCCCTGATAATTCTGGAAACTCTGTTGGCAGTCCTCAGATTAGAATCTCTGCCTCAGGTCATGAAGAGCTCTGTAGCTGCATATGTTGTTGTTGTTTTTGTTAGATGCCATTGAGTCCGACTCATAGTGACCCTATGTACGGCATATCGAGACAGTTCCTGATTCTGTGCCAGGCACATGATCTTATTTATGTTTAAGCCCATTGTTGCAGACACTGTGTCAGTCCATCTGGTGGAGGGTTTTCCTTTTTTTTCCGCTCACCTGCCACTCTCCCAAACATGATGTCCTTCTCCAGGGATTGGTCTCTCCTGACTACATGTACATATGTTGTTGTTGTTAGGTGCCATCGAGTCGGTATCCGACTCATAGCGACCCTCTGTACAACAGGGGAAACATTATTGTCAGTGCTTCTCTGCTGTTCATAGGGTTTTCAATGGCAGATTGATTTTTGGGAGGGGGTTGCCAGGTCCTTCTCCCAAGCCTACAGCTTCTGGTGTTCCCAGGCGGTCTCCCATCCAGGTACTAACCAGGCCCGACCC
>VMDO01040516.1:0-11875 GCA_007922755.1 Pedetes capensis | reverse complement strand
TAAAAAGTTTGGATTTATATACCTGCATGTTTGAATTATTAATTTAAACTTCTCTATTCCATCTAATTTTCTGTAACTTAAAGAAATAGACTACATTCATTTTTATTTTACATTTTGAATGTTTAAGTCACAAATTACATTTTAAAAGTACATAGCATACAGGCATACGGTTATAGTTACACTATTGAAGTCTAACTTTTCTGATGAAGCACACAGGTTTGTAAATACAAGTGTGTTAACAAGAGACTAAAAAAAAACAAGAAACAATTCTATGAATCTTTTCCATAGATCAAATAAAGCAGGAAAACATTTTGAGAAAAATCATGATGGGAATTTAAGGTTCTGAATAATTTTACAAAGTAAGTTTATAATAAAACTTTTTAATAATATGCATATAATAAAATAGTATTCTTATAAATGGAGAAATTAATTTATTTAAGCATAACAAATGCTTTTTATTTGATTTATATGTTGGACTTATATAATATCCGTAGGTTCCTATTTAATAGCTGACTTCTATTTTTATTGTCTGATATAGCTTGAATATTTGTATCCCTACAATATATGTATGCACTAATCTTAATGTGATGTTATTTAAAGGTGCAGTCTTTGGGAGCAGATTAGATCATGAAGGCAGAAGCATCATGAATGAGATTAGTGACTTTATCAAAGAAATTGCAGTGGTGGTGCATGCAGACAAGACTTTGGTGCATGTAAAGACAGACACAAACTAATCAGCAAACAGTCCCTTCCCAAACAATGAATCTACTAGTGCCTTTTTCTTGGACTTTGAAGGCTTTAAAATTGTAAGAAAGAAATTTCTGTTTTTTTTTTCTTTTTTCTTTCTTTTTCTTATCTATCTATCTATCTATCTATCTATCTATCTATTTATTTATTTATTTATTTATTTATTTAGTCCATACTGGGGGTTGAATGCAGGGCTTCTCTCTTACATGCTTTGCAAGTGCTGGACCACTGAGCTGCATCCTCAGCCCATTGTTTTTTTACTTTTTTGAGACACGGTCTTGCCAGATTACGCAGACTACCTCTGGTCTGCAATTTGCAATTCTCCTGTTTCTGTCTCCTGAGCCTCTGTGATTACAGGCATGCACCACCATGCCTGGCTAGAAATTTCTGTTTTTTATAAGCAACTCAATCTGTGATGTTTTTGTTATAACAGTCCAAATAGACTACTAAAAATAAACCCTGTTGATCTTGGATAACAAAAGCACCTAAAAAATCAGTATCAATTTTAATTATCATAGGTGATTCCAAGTCATCTTCAAAATGACTTCCAATGATTCTTGCTTCCTGCTGTTCATGCCACCATGTAATCCACTCCATTCATGTAGACCAGACTTATTCTCTACATTCTTCTCTTTGGTATCAAAAAGGTTACTGACTTTTGTCACACGATGATAATCCATTTGCTTTCTATTAAAGCAAATAAGTTATTTCCAAATAACTTATTATTTATATACTATACTTGGAATGGGCTGGGATTCAGCTCAATTGGGAGAGAACAACTCTGCAATGGTTCTGAGGTCCTGAGTTCAATTCCCAGCACCACAAAAATGGGAGAAGGATGTGGCAATCCACTCATAAGGCAATCCGGAAATAATCAGCCACTGAAAACCCTTTGGGGGTCACTGTGAGTCAGACAAGCCTTGAGAGCACCTAACAACCAACATTAACATACCTGGAATGTGTGTAGCTGTACCACTGTGGAGCCTGTTCCCATCAGATCTCAGAAGCTAACCAGGGTCAGGCCTGGTTAGTGCTTAGATGGGAGACCACCTGGGAATACCAGGTGCTATAGGTTTGGGAGACCGACCCGGCAACCCACTCCCAAAAATCAGTGTGCCATTGAAAACCCTATGAATAGCAGAGAAGCACTAACAATAGTGTTTCCCCAGTTGTACACAGGGTCACTATGAGTTGGACACTTACTCGAGGGCACCTAACAATAGCAACAATACTTGGAATATATACAACTTTAATTTTTTTATTTAAAAGTAATCATTTCATGTGCTTTGATATTTTATTGATTTTTAAATCTTAAACAATCTTTCTTTCCTGAAAAATCCAAGGTCTTTCATAAAATGTTAATCTACAAAAACTCAATTAAGCCAGGCATAGTGACTCATGCCTGTAATCCCAGTAACTTGGGAGGCAGAAGCAGAAGGATCACAGGTTCAAGGCCAGAGGCAGCCTGTATAATTTAGGGAGATGATGTCTCAAGAAAAAAAATTTAAAAGGAGCCAGATATATAGCTTAGTGGTAGAGCACTTGTAAATTATGGGCAAGGCCCTGGGATCAACCATGAAATACCCCACAAAAATATTCAATTAAAATAAAAAACATGCATTTATATTCCTAAGATCTGTGTGTACTCTAATGGAAAACTTCTGATACACAAATTAGAACAATTTCAGATAAACATAATTTTTTAAAATTATGTGCTCATTTCTTATTGTTACCATACTCTTTAGATCTAGAAATTGTATGGGGATTTATGATTTAAGTTTTGCAGAGGAATTTCAGTGCTTTAAATACCCCCAAATTAAACTATTTATATAGTTGAAAGTAACCCAGTAGCTATGGCATCCACTGAAGATTTTACTAAAGAATGATGAAAGATTGGACACAGTACTTTTGAAGGTAGTCATACCAGAAAAATGAAGTATTATGAAAAGCATTCTATTGAAATAGATAAATGTATGGATATAAAAACAGGGAGGAACAGAGGTGAGGAGAGAGAGAAAGAGAAACTACATAACTTCTAGTATCATTTGTTCACTCCTTTTTATGGGATATGTATCCTGACTGAATTTTCATCTTACAAATGTACATCCAAATTTTTCTCGGATAGATTATATGCATAGTTATATTCTGATTCCTTCAGGTCTGTCTTTCCATTTGTTTGCATATTTTTATTTTCTTCACTTATTTTTGTTGTGTATAAGATGAATTTCTAAATACAAAAGTAAATGATTTATAGTAAACATACTTATTAAACCATCACCCTAAAACTGATTTACAAACTCCCATCACCCCAAAGCATTCACTTTTTTGAGTCAGTGTTTGTATCCACCCTCAACCAGAAGAAATCACTAATCTTTCTGTTTACATAAAACTGCCTTTGCTCTTTATAGAAACTGAACCAAAGTTGGGGGCAGGGATGAACATTTGTAATTCCAGTGACTTAGGGGGCTGAGACAGGAGATTGTGAGTCTAAGATCAGAGGCAGCTTACATAACATAGGAAGACCCTGTCTCAAATAAAAAGTAAAATATTGACTAGGGATGTGTCTCAGTGGTACAAAACTTGCAAAGCATGAATGAGGCCCTGGGTTCAAACCCTTGTTGTTGTTAGGTGCCATTGGGTCAAGTACCACTCATAGCCACCATAGTACAGCAGATCAAAACAATTACCAATTCTGGGCCAGACATACGATCTTATTTATGTTTAAGACAGTTGTTGCAGACACTCTGGCAATCCATCTGGTGGAGGGGTTTCCTTTTTCTCATTGACCTGCCACTCTCCCAAACATAATGTTTTTCTCCAGGGATTGATCAATCCTGACTACATGTGGAAAATATGGAAGACATAGACTGGCCATTCATGCTTCCAAGGCGCACTCTGGTTGCACTTCTTCTAGGACAGATCTTCTGGTTCTTTTGGCAGTCCATGATATATTCAATCAATATTTCCAGCACCATAATTAAAAAGCATCCTTCTTTTCCTGTCTCCCTTGTTTAATGTCCACCTTTCACAACCATATGATGCCACTGAAAATACCATGGCATGAATCAAGCTTACCTTCCTCTTCAATGTGACATCTTTGCTTTTCAATACTCTAAAGAGATCTTTTGCCATAGCTTTTCCTAGAGCAATGCGTCTTTTGATTTCTTGACTGCTGCTTCCACAGGTGTTGATTACAGAGCCAAGCAAAGCAAAATCATGAACAACCTCAATCTTTTCTCCATTTATTGTGAGGTTGCATACTGACCCAGGTGTAAGGATTTTTGTTTTGTTGATGTTTAGTCACAACCCATATAGAAGAGTATGATCTTTGATCTTCATTAGTAAATGTTTTAAATCCTCTTCACTTTCAGCAAGCAGAGTTGTGTCATCTGCATAATCCAGGTTTTTAATGAGTCTTTCTCCATCCTAATGCCTTGTTCTTCCTCATAATGTCCAACTTCTCAGATTATTTGCTCAGCATATAAATAGAAGAGATATGGTGAAAGTATACAGCCCTGATGCACACCTTTCTCAACTTTAAACCAGGCAGTGTTTCCTTGTTCTAGTCAAACAAATGGCTCCTGGTTCACATATGGATTCCTCATGAGTAAAGTTACATGCTCAGGTATTCCCATTTTCCGAAGTGTTTTCCATAATTTGCTATGATCCACACTGTCAAGTGCCTGTTTGTAGTCAACAAAATATAGATAAACATTTTTCTGGTTCTCCGCTTTGGGCTAATATCCACCTGACATCAGCAGTGATGTCCCTGTTTCCCCACCCTCTTCTGAATCCTGCTTGATTTTCCAGTAACCCATGTCTATATACTGCTCCAGTCACTTTTGAATGATCTTTAGTAAGATTTTACTTTTGTCTGATATTAATGATATTGTCCAATAGTTTTCACATTCAGTTGGATCCCCTTTTTTGGGAATAGGTAAAAATATGGATCTCTTCTAATCAGTTGGCCATATAGCTGTTTTCCAAATCTGTTGGCATAAACATGTTAACATCTCTAGTGCTGCATCTGATTGTTGAAACATCTCTATTGGTATCCCATCAATTCCTGGAACCTTGTGTTTCACCAGTTCTTTCAAGGCAGCTTCCCCTTCATTCCTCAATATCATTGGTTCCTCTTCATATGCAACCTTTTGAAATTGTTGGTCATCTACCAATTGTTTTTTGTATAATGACTGTGTATTCCTTCTATGTTGTTTTGATGTTTCCTACATCATTTAATATCTTCTCTGCAGAAGCTTTCATTATTGCCACTGTAGGCTTGAATGTTTTCTTCACTTCCTTAAGCTTGAGAAACACAGAGTGTGTTCTTCCCTTTTGGTTTTCTGCCTCCAGCTCTTTGCACATCATTATAATACACACACACACACATGCACACACACACACACAAACACACACACACACACACACACACACACACACACACACACACACACACACACATATATATATATATATATATATATATATATATAAATAATTTGTCTTCTCAGGCTGCCTTTTGAAACCTTCTCTTTAGATCCTTAACTTCATAATGTCTTCCATTTACTTTAGCTGCTCAATATCCAAGAGCAAGGTCCAGAGTCTTCTTTGACATGTAATTTGGTCTTTTCTTTATTTCTTGTCCTTTTAATTACCCTTTGCTTTCTTCTTGAATGATACCTTTTATGTCATGCAACAACTCATCTGGAATCCAATCATTTGTGTCTAATGCATTAAACCTGTTCTTCAGGTGGTCTCTGAACTCAGGTGGGATATACTTAAGGTCATACCTTGGCTCTAATACACTTGTTCTAATTTTCTTCAGCTTCAGTTTGAACTTGCATATGAGAAGTTGATGGTCTGATCCACAGGCAGCACCTGGTCTTGTTTTGACATTTTGTACAGAGTTTTCCATCATCTCTTTTCACATATGTAGTCAATCTCATTCCTGTATGTTCCATCAGGTGAAGTCTATGTGTACAGTCCCCATTTATGTTGCTGAAAAAATGTATTTGCAATGAAAAAGTCCTTGGTCTGACAAAATTCTGTCATGTGATCTCCAGCATCATTTCAGTCACCAAGACCATATTTTCCAACTACTGAGCCTTTTTCTTCACTTCCAACCTTTATATTCCAGTCACCAGTAATTATAAGTATGTCCTGATTACATGTTTGATCTTTTGCAGATTGCAGAAGCTTCCCTTTCTTCATTTGTGGCGTTAGTGGTGGGTCCCTAAATTTGAATAATAGTCATATTAACTGGCATCCTTGTACATGTATGGATATTATTCTATCACTGTCGACATTGTATTTTAGGACAGATCTTGAGATGTCTTTTGTGATGATGAATGCAACCCCATTTCTCTTTAGTTTGCCATTCCCAGCATAGTAGACCATATGATTATCTGACTCAGAGTGGCCTAAGCCAGTCCATTTTAGCTCACTGATGCCTAGGATGTCAATGTTTTTGTGCTCCATTTGTCGTTTTACAATTTCTAATTTTCCTAGATTTATACTATGTACATTCCATGTTCCAATTATTAATAGATGTTTACAGTTTTCCCCCTCATTTTGAGTCATGCCACATTAGCAGATGGAGGTCCTTGGGGATTTACTGCATTTCAGTCATCAATGTAGACTCTACTTTGAGAAGGCAATTCTTTCCCAGTAGTCATTTGAGTGCCTTCCAACCTGGGTACTCATGTTCTGGCGCTATATCTGACTGTGCTTCTTTGCTATCCATAGGGTTTTGAATGGCTAGTTGTTTTAGGAGTGGCTCACCAGTACCTACACCCTAGTCTCTCTTAGTCTTGAAGCTCAGCTGAATTCTATCCACTATGGGTAACCCTGCTGGTATCTGAGATGCTGGTGGTGTAGCTTTCAGCCTCATCACAGTGCACAAGCACCCACAGTGTGGCAAACTGAGAGATGTCAATCCCTTCGTATTTTAAAATAAATAAATAATTAATTAAATAAATATTTAGTCATAAAAAGTTTTTTTTTTGCCCTACATTCTTTCACTTACTGTAATGTTTTTGATACTCATGCAATCAGTAGGATAAATGCACAGTTTTGTTTTTTGTTTTTTTGTTTTTTTCCTTTTCAGGCTAACACTTCATCATTTAGATAAAAGTCCATTCTCTTTATATTTTTAACAGCTCACAGACATTTGGAAAATTTGTGATTTGGGGCTCTCACAAATAATGCCATAATAAATGTTGGCATACAAGAATGTTGTATGAACAACCATTTTCTTTTCCAATATGTAAAAACACTAAATAAAAATAACAAAGTAATGCAATATATATTTAAGTTTAACTTCTGAAACAAATGCTGATCTGTACCACATAAAACTTGCAACAGTAACACATGACTTTTTCAGTACATGTTATGAGACTCCCCCTCCGTGTCTGTCAGCTTGTCCTGCTGTAGGGGCTTTCATGTTGCTGTAATGCTGAAAGCTATGCTATGGGCATTTCATAAGCCAAGAGCCAACAGGTTTCAGCTGAGCTTCAGGACTAACACAGACTAGGGAGAAGGACCCAGAAGCCAACTCCGGAAACAATTCTTCTTGTTGTTGTTGGGTGCCATCAAGTCAGGTCTGACTTATAGTCAACCTCATAGGGTTTTCAATGGCTAATTGGGGATTTTTTCAGGAGTGGACTGCCACATCCTTCTCCCACCTGTGAGATATAGTGCAAGAAAATGAGCAACTCAGGCTGGAAGGCATTTAAGAAACAACTGGGAAAGAGTTGCCTTCCCAAAGTAGATTCCACCTTAATAACAGGATTGGAGCAAAGCCTTTACGACCTCCTTTTGTTGATGTGGCATTGTTTAAAGTGTGAAAAAACAGTGACTGCTTCATTGGGCTCAAATATTAAAAGATCCTGTGTGTGGCACAGTGTGGGGTGGTGTTTCATTCTGTTCTGCACAGGGTTTATATGAATCAGATATGACTCCAAGGCACCCAACACTGCCATAATGAGACTAAATATTTTTTTCTCAATCTTTAAATTTGAATTTTCTTAGTAACCAATGATGTTGAACATCTTTTCATAGGCTTACTAAAACTGAATTTTTATAGTGATATATCTCTTCATTTTTTTCAGTGTTTTAAATGATGTCTTTGTCTCACAGGTCCATGAAATGCTATTTATATTTCTTTACTTTTTTTCCCTCTCTGTTCTTCATATTTCTGTTTATCTATTTGAAGTAGAATTGGTGTTTCTTCTAAACCTTCAAATCTGCTAATGCTGCTTTCTAGAGAAGCTTGTATTTTAGTCTTTATTCTTTCCTGGTTGAGAATTTTATTTCTTTCTTTCTTTCTTTCTTTCTTTCTTTCTTTCTTTTTTGTTTTTAAATTTATTTTCTTTATCAGTATTCTGTATGTGTAGAGTGATCATCATCATACATATTTTTAATTCTTTGAAGGTGATTTCTATTCTTTTTTAAAAAAATTGTAATAGCTCTTTAGAAAACTTTGGTAATGTGAATATCAAAACATTTTCTATTTTATGAGCAGGCCACCTATTCCTGTTTATATCTTTTAATTTTTGTTGAAACATTTATATTTTAGATAAATTTTAGTGACTCTAAGTTCTGAATTTTCCCCCAAAGGGTTGTTTTGTTGGTGTACTCTTTTATTGTTTGTCATTGTTATTACTCTTATTTCTTACCTTGCTGAACTGAGTCTGAGGGATCTCATGGTATTTGTCCAAAGATGCCTGCAATAATTTTAAAAAATTTAAATAGAAAAATGGTCAGGCAGTCATTAGATACAAGTAATACTTGTTGTTAGTGTTGTTAGGTGCCATTCAGTAGAGTCTGACTCATAGTGACCCTGAGTTCATAAAGTTTTTAATGCCTAATTGTTTCAGTATTGCTTTGGGAGTGAAATGCCACATCCTTCTCCCATTTTTGCTCTGCTGGGTATAGAACCTAGGTCCTTAGAACATCTCAAATCTTTAAGGCTACCACACTGGCTAAATTATATGAGTGTGTGTTGAAGGGAAACACTCAAGACATTTTTCAAGTATGATCTTTCTTCACTTTGGCTGGCTAACTTGTGCCTTTCTGAATTTGTTCAAAAAAATCAAACCCTCACAGTTAGCTAGAAATGTATGTGTACTTGGAGCCCTATCCAATCCCTCATGAGCTACTGAATTATTCAGTTAAACTGTCGGTGGGTTTAGCGGTAGAGTACCCAACATTACAACTGCTTTGAGGAGTTCTCTTTCTTGGGATCTCCACTCCAGGGAGATGACGGATCTTTGTGACTGAAAAGAAGTTCAGGGTGAAACAGAAGTGAAGCTGAGCATTAAGTTTATTAGATAAAGAGTGAAAGGTAGTACACACTTCAGAATGAAGCCTGGGTGTTAAAGGCAGGTCCAGAGAAGGACGTGCTGAAACAAGACCCCATCAAAACAACAATAATATACAGAAAAAATAAAAAATCCTTTTCCTTTTTTGTATTACCTGTCCCCTAAGACTAAGTTAATAGTTACTTAGTCCATTGCTGGTGATGTTTGTCTAAATCATGTAAACAATCTTGCAGACTCTGTCTAGGGCTATATAAGACTGCATACCAAATGTAATGACTGACTCTTTGATCCCTCCTCAAAGGAATGTAACCCTGAAGTAGATAACGGATACCTCCTTCTCTCTGTATCAGCACATCTGCTTCTGTATGGTCGCTGTCCTTTGTCTGTTGTCGAGCCACTTAGGACTCCTGTAAGCCCACTTGCCTCAGAAACCCCATAAAAACCCAAGCCCCCTTCTGTTCTGGGGTCAGTCTTTGGAAGTAATTCCACTGAGCTGCATACTGGTATGGAATAACTGTCTTCCTAAAACCACAGGTCTCTCTTTTATTCCCTGCAACATTGAGTCCAGAGCCCAAGTCCAGAGGCTGGAAGCAAAAATTACCTTTTCCTCCTCAACAGCAGAAA
Source organism: Pedetes capensis (assembly GCA_007922755.1). NCBI lineage: Eukaryota > Metazoa > Chordata > Mammalia > Rodentia > Pedetidae > Pedetes > Pedetes capensis. The sequence goes on along the minus strand of VMDO01040516.1, from coordinate 2,183 downwards.
CCTCAATTTGTCTGTTTTCTTGTATAAAAGAATATATACAAGACACACAAATTATATTATATAGCATAGGCTAAGTTTATTAAAGGTATAGATTATAAAGAGAGTGCACCTTCCAGACCTGAAGGCAGACAGTAGTATGAAGAGCAACTGTTGCCTGGAGCTGAGGTCATGTTGTGTTTTATACTGATATTTGGGGCCTGTGCCCAAAAGGGGTTAATGAATTCCTAGAGTATTCAAAGGACTAGTCTCAGAGGGAGGCATTTAAAGATGTTATAGAAATCCAGGCAGCTATCTGTCTTGATAAGGAAGCAGAATTCACTAAACAATGTCCTTTTTGATTGCTGGCAGGCATGTTGTCTCACACAGTCTTGTAATCCTTCCTGGATGAATGTAGAAGAGAGAAGTGATTTTTAATTCTCTTCCCTCTTAGCAAGCATGCTGTTTTAAGGGTATTATCTGTCAGAGAAGCAAGGACCACCAGACCAAAGCTTTGCCCCACAGGTGCCTCACATTGATATTTATGTTACAGGTGGCTGGTAAGCACACAGCTAGGCTGGGTGATAGCTAGTGCAGAGCCCTCTATTCCTTTTCTTCCTAACTATATTTTTATCTAACAAAACAACACAGAACTATTTACTTTTCTGGATCTTTTCTGCTGGTTCATCTCTTACCTTAAGGAGGGTCACAAGCTCATGCTTAGAGATGTGCTGACTTTTCCCATTCTTTTGCCCTGAAATCATTAATGTTACTGACAATCTCATTGTACCTACAATGGATCTCCTTCTAGGGTGAGGCTATTGTTTTTCATGGCTGGTCTAGCTTTGCCAGAAATGCTATATATTCTTGAATCTAATCCACAATCTAATCTTTCAACAGTTTTAGAAGCATAAAATATCAGGTGCAGATTAGAATCACATGCAGATTAGAACTGTGGTCAAGACCTGGTTGGGGGAACATTACAGATACACTATATATGCCATAAAAATACAATGAAATAATTTACAACTTTATTGTTATCATTATTATAATTTACCTGTTGTTCATCATATTCATCATCATAACTTATAACTGAAACATTATCAGTGCTTCCCATCACTTCACTATGATGTTTATTCAGTCACCCTTGATCAAGGAGTGGCTGAAGGAAAGGAGCTAATTAGAATGGCCAATTATCTGCTTTCAATTTTAGGAATAAGCCAAGCCAAGTTGAGTATGGATTAGATTTGAGAATGTATTCTCTTTCAATAACTGAGAATGAGTTGGGAATAAAAAAACAGTCTCAGGTAAAAATGACATAGGATCACATTGGTTTAGTGTGTTTCTGAATAAGCATTTCTCATCTTGTTATATGCCTTAGTCAATTACCAGAGTACTGAAATATATTTAATTTTTACAATTTACTCAGTTTTTTCATTACTTTTATCTTCATTAGAAGCATAATATAATTAAATTTATATCATGATAAATAGTATAGCAGGATATAATAAATATAATCTTAAGGAATCATTAATTTTCTGTTTGTTTTTGAGAATGTTGTTGTTGTTAGGTGCCATTCAGTTGAGTCTTGCTCATGGTGACCCCATGTACAACAGAATGAACCACTGCTTGACACTGTGCCATGCTCAGCACTATTGTATGTGCTTCTCTGCTATTCATAGGGTTTTCAGTGGTGGATTGTTTTGAGAGTGGATTGCCAGTTCCTTTTCCTTTTTTGAGAATAGCATTTCACTGTGTAGCCCAGTCTGGCCTCTAATGTGAGATTGTCCTGCCTTAGTCTCAGGAGTGTTAGGATGACAGAGGTCTACCACCACACATAGCCCAAGAAATTTTTAATTTTATCTAATTAATCTATTCAGTTTCACATTTGAAACTTATTTTTGACTATTTATTACTTCAATTTCATATAATCAATTTATATATAAGGTCCAATTAATCACTCTTCTTGTGTACAGAAAATACTTATTTTATCCCCTGTTTATCTCCTGTTGTTTTATTGGAATTTTTAAAAAATTCAACAATAATTCATAAACAATAATTATGGTAGAACAAATATATCATTCATTTTCTAGGTAATTTTTCTTTAAATGCTTAAGTTATGTCTACATTCAAACTTGTCACTATATAATAACCTTAAGGTATAATTAACGTTTTTGATAAATGGCACATCATTTTCTTTAAAGACT
>VMDO01040515.1:0-11883 GCA_007922755.1 Pedetes capensis | reverse complement strand
TTATAACTGGGTCAGTAAGCAACTTCATGATAAATGGAGAAAACATTGAAGTTATCCAAGATTTTGTTTGACTTGGTTCTACAATCAACACCCACGGAAGCAGCAGTCAAGAAACCAAAAGATGCAATGCATTTGGAAAACCTGTTGCAAAAGACCTCTTTTAAATGTTAAAATATAAAGATGTCACATTGAAGAGGAAGATGTCCCTCCCTGACTCATGCCATGATATTTCAGTCACATCATACAGTTCTGAAAGCTGGATGTTGAATAAGAGACAGGAGAAGAATTGATACTTTTGAGTTATGGTGCTGGAGATGAATCTTGATATACATGGACTGCCAAAAGAACAACAGATTGCTCAGCATGGTGGCACACACCTGTAATCCCAGCAATTTGGGAGGCAGAGGAAAGAGGATCACAAGTTCAAGACCAGAGGGAGTCTGTGTAATTTAGCAAGACATTGTCTCAAAAAGTCAAAAAGTCAAAAAGTCAAAAAGTCAAAAAAAAAAAAAAAAAAGGCTGGGGGTGCAGCTCAGTGGTATAGCACTTGAAAAGCATGCAAGTGCAAGTCTCTGGGTTCAACCCATACAAACAAAACAAAACAAAAATGAAAACAAAAAACCAAGAGATCTGTCCTAGAAGTGCAATCAGTGTGCTCCTTGGAAGCAAGTATGCCTAGAATGCGTCTGATGTATTTTGGATGTGTTGTCAGGAGGGACCATGCCCTAGAGAAAGACATCATGTTTGGAAGACTGGTAGGTTAATGAAAAAAAGGAAAACCCTTCACTAGATAGATTGACACAGTGTCTGCAACAATGGGCTTAAATATAAATAAGATCATGTGCCTGATACAGAATCGGGGACTGTTTTGATCTGCTGTACATAGGGTTGCTACAAGTTGGATTTGACTCATGGCACCTAACAACAAAAACAATAAAGGCTATAATATTAGTTAATACCACAATAGTTACCAGAAGGCCATTTCAGTCTGTACTTACATGTATAGATAAAAAAGAAAAAGAATCAAACTTATATTCCCAAACTATATTTTCTTATCATTATACTGATCTTATCACTTCTCTGAAGGATCTTACTTAGGAAATTCCTACAACTCTCCCAGACACCCAGAGCTTTATTATTATTATTATTATTATTGGGGATTTTTAATGTGCCCCTTAATGTAATTCATTCTGACATGCTTCTCATCGTGACATTTCCATATGCATTTTGATGTACATTATTCATATAGGTTCCGCCTTACCCTCTTATATGCTTCCCCCCCAACCCTCCCTGTCTAAGTCTTCTCTATCATTTACTTGGTAATATTTTTCTATATGTCCTTGGGTTCCAGTTCTGTTTAAGGTAGAAACTTTTCCTGTAGTGAACTTTGTTTTTATCTTGTCAGAACAATTGCATGCATTTTCTAGACCATTTATATTGACACCATTCTTAGCTTTTTGTTTTGTTTTGTTTTGTTTTATTTTGATCCAACCTTTGAATAGGATTTTTCCTTCTTATAATTATAATTCAGCTCCCACATATGAGTGAGAACATGTGGTGTTTCTCTTTCTGAGCTTGGGTTCGTTCACTTAGAATAATTTTCCCTAATTCCATCCATTTTGCTGTGAATGACCTTATTTCATTTTTCTTAATTGCTAAGTAGTATTCTATTGTGTATATGTAGCATAGTTTTTTTATCCATTCTTCTGTTGAAGGGCGCTTTGGTTGATTCCATATATGTGCTATTGTGAAAAGCGCTGCATTGAACATGGAGATACAGGTGTCTCGGTGGTATGATGACCCATCTCCCTTTGGGTAAATTCCCAATAGTGTTATAGCTGGGTCATATGGTAGATCTATTTTCAGTTTTTTAAGATACCTCCATATTGATTTCCACAGGGTTGGACCAATTTACAGCTCCACCAACAACGTAAGAGTGTTCCTTTTTCCCTGCAACCTCGCCAGCGTTTGTTGTTGTTTGTTTTATTGATGTTGGCCATTCTTACTGGTGTAAGGTGATATCTCAGAGTTGTTTTAATTTGCATTTCCCTAATGGCTAGGGATATTGAGCATTTTTTCATGTGTTTAATGGCTTTCCGGACCTCTTCATTTGAGAACTGTCTATTCAGTTCCTTTGCCCATTTGTGTATTGGGTTATTTGTTTTTTGGGGAGTTTTTTTCTTGAGTTCTTTATAAGTTCTAGTAATTAGACCTTTATTGATGTATAAAATGTGAAGATTTTTTCCTATTCCGTGGGGGTTTGCTTGACTCTGTTAATTGTTTCTTTTCCTGTGCAGAAGCTTTTTAATTTCATGTAATCCCATTTATCTATTCTTGTTGCAATTTCTTGAGCAATTGGAGTCTTATTAAGGAAATACTTTCCTATGCCTATATGATGGAGTGTATTGCCTATCTTGACTTCTATAAGTGTTAAAGTTTCTGGTTTTATGTTGAGATATTTTATCCTTTTTGAGTTATCTCTTGTGTATGTTGAGAGATGCGGGTCAGTTTTCATTTTTCTGCATGCAGATGACCATGTTTCCCAGCACCATTTATTGAAAAGGCTGTCCTTTTTCCAGTTTACTTGCTTTGCTCCTTTGTCGAAAATCAGGTGGATATAGGTGTGTTAAGGTATTTCTGGGTGTTCTATTCTGTTCCAGATGTCTTTGGGCCTATTTTTGTGCCAGTACCAAGCTGTTTTTGCAACTACTGCCCTATAGTAAAACTTGAAATCAGGAATTGTGATTCCACCTGCATTCCTTTTGCAGCTTAAGAGTGTTTTGGCTATATGTGGTCTTTTGTGGCTCCATATGAATTTTTGGATCATTTTTTCTATTTCTGTAAAGTCAGTCAGTGGAATTTTCATGGGTATTGCATTAAATCTATAGATTGCTTTTGGTAGGATAGCCACTTTTACTATATTAATTCTCCTTATCCAGGAGCAGGGGAGGTCTTTCCATTTTTCAGTGTCCTCTGCTATTTCTTTCTTTAATGTTTTGAAAATTTCCTTGTAGAGATCTGAAGGGTCTTTGGTTAGATTGATTCCAAGGTGTTTAATTTTCTGGTGGGCTATCATGAATGGTATTTTTCCTGAAATTTCCTTCTCTTCCTGTTTGGAATTACACCCAGATCTTTCAATCTTTTTGTCTCTTTCTCCCAGTTCCTTGTTTTGTAAACAGACATGGTCATAGTGACTGAAGACTCCCTCCTTCATCCCTCTCTCCACTCTCTCACCACCACCACCACCACCACCACAACAACAAAACAAAACAGCAACAGCAAAGAGAGGTTCTTATCAGAAAATAAGAAGAGGAAAACTCTAAATGAGCAATGAAAATTGCTTCTAGTAGTGACAGAGGAAAATGAATGCTCATGCTATTCAAAAAATCTAAAAAATCTATTATATATATATACACACAGATACATCTATATCTCTATATACAGATACGTCTATATCTATGTCTGTGTCCTTTATCTATATCTATCTACTATCCATCCAGCTATCTTACCTGGGATCTAATCATCTGTATACCTTATGTTTCTTTCACCTTCTCCCCCACCCTACCTACCTTTTTTGGTACTAGGGGTGAACCAAGGGCCTCACACATACTAAGCTGCACCCCTAGCTCATTTCTTAGTTTTTAAATTGGGACTTGGTCTCACTAAGTTAAACATGCTGCCTCTGGCCTTGAACCTGCCATCTTCCTGGCTCCACCTTCAGAATCACTGGGATTATTGGCATGCTCTATCATGCCCAACTTAGTGCCTTAAATTTCTTGAGGGATTGATCATCATGCATTGATGTTTGATTTTATCTTAGTATTGAATATATACAGTAAGTCATATTTTAAGAAGGATAATAACAAAACAGTATCATAAACATGTTGAGAAGGATAGCATAAGAAAGGCAATTACAGGCTGAGCTTTCTAACAAACATAGACCATATGGAAGACTTGGATGTGATTGGAATGGTTTATTCCTTGAATATTTGGAATTCTCCATTAGTGACTTCATTTGGGTCTGGAGATTTCCATGTGGCAAGATTTTTGATTTCTGATTTAATTTCTTCAACAATGTGGAACAACCTAGGTAATTCTATTTTTGCCTGAATCAGTTTTATAAGTTATAGTTTTCAAGAGCTTTTTCAATTTTATATAAATTTTCAAATAATTTGGCATGCAGTTGTTAATATAGTCATATTTTGGGTGTCTGTGTTGTCTTTAATCATTTCTTTCTTAACACTAGGAATTTCTATTAGCTTATTGCCCTGATCTATATAACTTTTTCATAGAACAGAAATCCCTTTCTTTCATACCTCTTTTAGAAAAATGTCTACTAACTTTTACCATGAAAATGGTGTGGTAGATTAAAGATGAACATGAATTCTTTGATAGTCCTTCCAAATAGTGTGGGTTCTAGTTTCTCTTGCCTTGAATCTAGGAGGGCAGTGACTGCATTGATAAACATTGTATAACAGAGGTGGTCCTGCACATTTGGGGCTTTGATGTAGAGAAGAATGAGAAGTTCCACCTTCCTTTCTTGGAAATCAGACACCAAGGAAAAATATCATGACACCTTGGCAAAAACCATCACATGGAAACTCTCTAAGATTGTAGGAGATGGAAAGGATTCCTGTGGAGCCCAGACTTCCAGCCATACACATTAAGATGCAATGGAAGCAAGTAAAGCCATCTAAACCTGTCAAACAGCACCCCTATATTCTCTGAACATCTGAGTAACTCTTATTGATGTCATGTAGAGAAGAAGAGGTGGCCATCCAAGTCCTCCTTGAATTTCCTGACTCATAAAGTTGTGAGATAAAATACTATTGATTTAGGCACTAAGTTTTAAGATAGTATGTTTCATAGTAATAGATAACCAAAAATGACATCTTATTTTATATTCTGTAATTCTGCTCTCATTGTTATTCAGCATGCTCTCTGATAATGTGCAATACCTATGGGAAAACAATTTTATGATCTTTAATGGGATTTCAGTTTGAGTATTAACAATAAAATAGGATTGGCCTCCATGGTAAAATAATTGGGAAATATAAATTTACTAGTTAGAGAAGAAATTTATTGATTAAAATAATTGCTGTAAATAAAATCATAGAGGTAGAAAACAAATGAGATGTATTTATGGGTTTTGAAATAATAAGAAATATACATATTGATCTTTGCCCCAGTCTCTGACACAGAGCTCATAAAACCCTTGTAATAGGGGAGCTGGGAACACCTTTGTTTTAGTGAGGTAACTCTTGTGAGCCCCAAGATAGTTTCACCATGGTTAATTTGGTTACCAGTAGGAGCCAACTATGTGATTAAAGGTTGGGGGCTTATCTACAGGTAGGAGAGAGGTTGAAAGGAGAGAGAGGTTGAAAGTTGAGTTAATAACCAATGGCCAGTGATGTAATCAATCATACTATGTAATGAAGTTGATTAAACCCCAAAGGACAGAGTTTGGAGGGCTTTCAGATAGGTGAACACATGGAGACTCTTTTAGTGTGGCCCATCTGGAAAAGGCATGGAAGCTTCCTACCGCTTCTCCCATACCTGTCCTGTGTATCTCTTCCTTCTGTCTGTTCTTCTATATCTGGAATAGGCTTTATAATAAATGAAGAAATGAAAATATTTCCTTGAGTTCTGTGAGGCACTCTAGCAAATTAGTGGAATCTAAGAAGGGGGTTCAGGGAACTCTGATTTGCAGCTAGTTGGTCAGAGGCATAGGTAAAATATCCTGGAGCTCGTAATTTCTACTGGCAGTGGGGGGCAGTCTTGTGAAACTGAGCTTTCAACCTGTGGGATTTGACACAGTCTGGTAGATACTGTCACAACTGAATTGAATGAGAGACACTGAGCTAGTGTCCATTGGAGAATAACCCCTAGAATTGATGGTTGATGGGGGAAAAACTATTATAAGCACCTGGAGCCAAAGAAGTGTTATGTGTTGAGAGTATAGTAGGAGAAACTGAGTTTGTTTTATCTATCCTATATTCCTAAGAGGTGTTATGTACCAGTTTTCTGGAACAGAAAATTTTTGGAATGACATTCTGGGAGAGATCAAAATTCTAGGTAAGGGTATTTATTTTTCCTACAGCACTGCAGGGTTGTAACCCGGGCTTCACACATGCTGGGCAAGTGCTCTACGACTGAGCTGCACCTCCAACCCCTTTTTTATTTTTTGAGACAGAGTGTCACTAAATCATGTGTTCTTCTTTTGGCCTCAAACTTGTGATCCTCCTGTCCCAGCCTCCTGACTAGCCAGAATGACAGGCACTTGGCTTAAAGGCCATATTTTGAATGCAGCATTTCTTAATTTATTGCATAGAATGTTAGATTATGAAATATAAAATGCTATAAAAGTTCCATAATGAAGAATTTCAGGGAAAATGGTAAAATGTCAAATTAATAGATATTTATTAAATCAATGAAACACTGTTAAAGTTTAATAGTTTTATTTGCTTATGGACCTGAATATCCTTCAATGTGCTTATAGAATGATAAGTATCTAGCAGACAAGGATGAAAGATTAGGTAGTGTTCCTAAATATTTGACCACAGAACAAATCCTCTTGATTGCTCATTTGAAGGAACTACCTGTGTCCTACAGAACAGACTTTGGGAAATGCTGCCTTAAATTTGTTTGCTAGATTTTGAGAGGAACACTAAAATAAATGACTAAACTCTAGCTTGAATAACAGCCAAGGATCTAATATTGGAATAATCACCTTGCATATAAAAATTGTAGGCTGTAGATTAAATTTAAAAAACACATAAATTTAAAGCCACAGAATTTAATCAAAAGCAGAAGCAACAGTAACAACAACAAAACTCAAAAGAAACTTGATCCTTGAAAGAAGAACATATGCATTGAGTGGGATTCACATTGATGTAGACCTTTCCTACAAGGACTCTTTCTACTCTGTGCAGTGCAGGACAGCTAGAACTTGGGCAACAACTGCAGAGCTACTGCCTTGCAATATTAGAAGATGGAGTTTGGTGCTATCAGAGTAGATGGAAATCTAAAGGGTTAAATTTTACAAAAGAGGGTTTTACAGTGTAGAGAGCTCTTAAATCTATATCTAATCTCTCCTAAAATTCTTTACTACTTCTTGAGAGAGGCATGCATGAGGAAACTCCAAACATTCTAAATGGTGTCAAGTTGGAAAGGCAAACAAACAGGAAGCCAGGTGCTGTGGTACATGCCTGAATCACAGCTACTTTGGAGACTGAGGCAGGAGGATCATGAGTTTGAGGCCAGAGGCAGCCTGCACAATGTAGAGAGATCCTGTCTTGAAATAAAAGATAGAAAAGGAATAGAGGGTGTACGTCAATGGTAGAGCACTTCCCTAGCATGAACAAGGCCCTGGGTTCAACCCATCCAGTACAGAAGAAAAAAAAAAGCAAATATTTAAGCTGCTACCATCATAGGGAAGACAGTTTGGAATCTGAGTCCTACCAAGAACTTGATGCTAGAAGGAACACAAAACAACAAAAACACTTCAAAACTCTTCAAAGGAAGATAACAAAATTTAGAGTCTCCTCAATGTGTCATGTACAATATCTAATATACAATATAATGATTTCTAGCCATGCAGAAAATAGAACGTGACTGAGAGTCCAGAAAAAAAGCAAATGGACACCAACTCTGAGATAGCAAAATGATTTTACTAAAAGTTAAGGATTACCAAACTATATGCTTTCAGCCACAATTGCTCTTTAAATATAAAGATATAATTAGTTTGAAAGTAAAGAACTAGAAAAAAGTATAAAACTAACAAAAGTATAAGATAATCTGGTATAGATATACTAATACTGGGTAAGAAGATTTTAAAAATAATTCTGATAAACATTTCAGAATAAGAGGTTAATTGAACCAGGATAAAAAGTCAAGTCAACCATTCGACATAACAATGATAAATACGTATTCATCTAATAACAAAGACTCAAATGAAGCAAAAGGAGAAATAGACAAATCCATAGTCCTACTCTCAGAAGGTAGTACAAGTAGACAGAAAATCAGTAAAGATCTAGAAGATTTAAATGACATCATCTACAACTAGTAGAACTAATAAAGGAATAGAGGAGTTACAAGATATAAATTGAACATATCACAATCCATTGTATTTCTATATTTAGCATAAGCCATTTAAAAATAAAACAATTTGAGCTGTAAAAGCATCAGAAAACATAAAATACTAAGGATCAAATTTAATAAAATATGTAAGACTACTATGCTGACAACTTGGGAAACATTGAGGAAAAAAATAAAGACTTAAATAAATAAAAATCCTTAATATTGTTATAATGACACTTCCACACAAGTTATCCATAGATCAAATGCTATCCTAATAAAAATCCTAAGAGCTTTTCTTGAGACACTGACAAGTAGACTATATAAAAATGCAAAAGGTCTAGAATGGCCAAAATAATCTTGTAAAAGAAAACAAAGTGGAGAACTCACATTATTTGATTTAACAATTTATTTTAAAGCTATAGTAATCAAACCAATATGGTATTTGCATAATGTGATTATTGTTATTGTAAGGTGCTGTCTAGTTGGCATTCAACTCATAGCAACCCTATGTACAACAGGTGAAACACTATTCTTATTGCTTCTCTGCTATTCATAGGGTGTTCAAAGGCAGATTTATATTTTGGGAGTGGGCTGTCGGATCCTTCTCCCAAGCCTACAGCACTTGGTGTTCCCAGGTGGTCTCCCATCCAAGTACTAACGAGGCCTGATCCTTCTTAGCTTCTGAGATTTGACAGGATCACATGCCACAGTGGTACAGCTGTAAGCCATAAGCATAATAGACACTTAAAACAATAGAACACAGTATAAAGTACACAAATAGATCCATATATGCACAGTTAATTTATTTACACAAAGAGGCAGCAATGTATATTTACTCAATATTCAATCCTTGATAGCAGGGTTCCCCAACTCTCGAGGTTACATACTAGTACTGCTCTTTGGCCTGTTAGGAACTGGAAGGCTGCACAACAGGAGATGAGTGGCAAATCTTCATCTTCATTAATAGGTTTCTTTTAGAAAAACAGTCACCACCACCAGCACATTTCAGTGACACAGAATGGGTTGCAAAACTTGCTTACTTGAGTGACATGTTCAACCTGTTCAATGAACTCAATCTGTCACTTCAGGGGAGAATGACAACTGTGTTCAAGCAGGCAGATAAAGCGGCTGCATTCAAAGCCAAACTGGAATTAAGGGGTGATGAGTTTACATTGGGATTTTTGACATGTTTCAAACATTAACAGATTTTGAAAGAGATTGAGCTAGGGCCTTCTTACTCCTGGCTGTTGTGTGATCGCCTGTCTCAGCTTTCAGAAGAACTTGAGCATTGTTTCCCAGCCACAAAAAACTTTGAACTGGGAAAGGGGATCAGATTTGTGACCCATTTGTGAACAAGCCAGTGGACTCAACTTTGTCCTTGCTAGAACAGGTTCAACTGCTTGAGATTGCAAATGATGACCCCTTTCAAAGTCTGTGATAACCTCAAATCTCTGGATGTTCTGGATTAAGGTCAAAGTGGAATATCCTGAAATTACAACAAAAACAGTGAAATGCCTGCTTCCATTTCCAACATCCTATCTTTGTGAAGCAAAGTTTTTCTGCAGTGATAGCAAGCAAAACGAGATGATGAAGTAGACTGGATATAAGCAACTGTTGGGGTTGATGTTGGGTATCAACTGGAGCTGCTCAGTGAGAGATGGATGCCTGGGGCCAAAGGAGAAACTGCACAATGCACAAGGAGCTACAGGCAGGCCTGATATGCTTTATTCCAGGGTACATCTCTCCGTGCCACCTGTGCTGATAGAGGGGCTTATAAGGCTTCTACACAATCGTGGCTGAATGCCAATTCATGGTCCAATCATGCCACAGTCATAAACGATGTACATCCAATAGGTTATATAAGGTAACAGTATACGTGCATGCAGGTGCTTACACAACCATGATTCAGCATGATGACAAAGGCCCAAGTGTTAGTTGTGGGCCCATGTGTTGTTACTGTGTCCTGTTATCTCTGCCTGTTTATATTTCCATTATTTGGGTCAGTGTGACCTGGCCTCAGAGTAATACACTTTGGTTGTCACTGTCTCCCATCACCCCCAGATGAGATTATCTAGCATAGGAAAACATACTTAGGGCTCATACTGATTGTGCATTATGGTGAATTGTATAATTATTTCATTATGTACTACAATGTAATAATAGAAATAAACTAATGTCATGCACTTGAAGCATCCCAAAACCCCTTACCCAGTACTCCCTGGCCATTGAAAAATTATTTTCCATGAAACTGGTGCCTGGTGCCAAAAAGGTTGGGGACTGCTGCCTTAAACCATGTATTTCTAGCATCTTAATTTGATCTGTGAACATTTCCTTTTTTCTGACCAGAACATTTCCCTTTTCCTGGGAGGTGGTTTGCTGGCACTGTATCTGGAGGCTGACATTGTATAAAGGTACTTCCCAACAAGATATGTACTAAGTGGAAGAAATAAAGCCTTTCAAAAAATCATGATGGATCAACTGGATAAACATATGAAAAACTTTTAACTCCCAAGTTTACCCTGTACCCTTAAATTAATTTCAGATGGACCATAGATGTAAATGTAGAAGATAAATATATAAAGGTTTGAGAAAAGAATGTAAGAGAATAACTTTGAGAATTTGTTAGGTACCATTGAATCCCTTGTAGGATTTTCAATGGCTGATTGTTTCCAGAGTGGACTACCACATTCTTCTCCCTTGTGAATTTAGGGAAGGCAAAGATTCTTAGAGAGAACCAAAAAATCACTAAACATAAAAGAAAAAGGTGGTAAATTGGATTTTAACAAAATTAAATTTTGCTCATCAAGACAAAGTGAGTGAAAACACAAGTCACAGGATGAAAATATTCCCCACTCTCTGTTTGTGTGTGCGTGTGTGTGCACGCATGCACACATATGATAAAGGAATTGTTAAGAATATATAAAAATGCCTGCAAATAAAAAACCACATAACTCAACATAAAAACAGGCAAAAGAACAGATACTTCACAAAATAATATATAAATGAACAGAATATGAAAAACATCATTAGTATTAGAGAAATGCAGAGGAGACATTTTATACCCATAGAAACGCAACAATAAAAATAAAATTAATTAAAATTTAATTTAATAAATTAAAAATCATGTAAAAGCTGAGTGTTAAGTGCTACCTAGGTGCAGACCCAACAAAGTAAGAAGATGACTAAAAGATGTCAAGCATATCAGAACCCAGAGGAAAATACAATGGGAAGTTTCTTAGGTTTGTTACAAGAGAACTTTTGAGAAACCTACATGGCCTCAGAGCCTGCAGCTATAGCCCTGTGGCATCCGATCCCGTCAGATCTCAGAAGCTAAGCAGGGTCGGGCCTGGTTAGTACCTGGATGGGAGACCGCCTGGGAACGCCAGAAGCAGTAGGCTTGGGAGAAGGACCTGGCAACCCCCTCCCAAAAATCAATCTGCCATTGAAAACCCTATGAACAGCAGAGAAGCACTGACAATAGTGTTTGCCTTGTTGTACAGAGGGTCGCTATGAGTCGGATACCGACTTGATGGTACCTAACAACAACAACAACAAACATAGCCTCAGAATGTGTTAGGACAGGTCGGGGAAATAGAATAATTCAAAGGAAAATTTTAAGTATTTTCCTAGACTATATTTCCTGTGTAATCTGGAAAGATGATTGTAAATTTTTCCTAAATAAGCAGCCTTAAGTTGTTGTTAGGTGCCTTTGAGTCGGTATCTGACTCATAGTGAACCTACACACAACAAGTGAAACAGTATTATTAGTGCTTCTCTGCTATTCATAGGTTTTTCAATGGCAGA
>VMDO01040514.1:0-11870 GCA_007922755.1 Pedetes capensis | reverse complement strand
GGCGCGGTGCGCCACGATTGGGCGAACTGAAAGAGGCGCCGCGCGTCATCAGTCCCTGAGCAGCGAATAGATCTTTGTGTTTCAATGACCGCGGCCGACCTTACACCCAGCGCTGTCTCTGGTTTTGAAAGAAAGCGCTCGAGGGGAGTTTTTGCTTGTTGAAAAGCCACACCGATATTCCGAATGTGGGGTGTGTTATTGGCCAAGAGGTGACTGGCAACTAGCGTAACGAAAGTTTGGAGATCCAGTACATGAACCTCTGGAAGGGAGCCTTGGGGAGCCGGGGAGCAGGCTCTGGCAGGTCCCCGTGGGTGCCGGCTTTCAGGAAGCCGGCAGGTGGATCACGATCTTTTAGATCTGTGGGCCCACCTGTTGGGGCCAGAAGAGGGCGGGTTATGCTGCAGGAACAAACCATCCCCAACTCTAGAGTTTAAACCAATGAAGCCTTTTCTCGCATATGCTCAACATCCATGGGGACCAGCCCAGTGGCACACACCTGTGTTCCCAAGAGAATCAGGAGGTAGAGACAAGAGGGTCACAAGTTTGAGGCCAGAGGCAGCCTGGGTAACTTAGCGAGACCCTGTCTCAAGATCAAAACAATTTAAAATAGGCCAAGAGTAGAGCACATGCAAAAGATGTGCTCTGGCCCTGGGGTCAGGTCCCCCAGTACACAGCCAGAGAGAGAGAGAGAGAGAGAGAGAGAGAGAGAGAGAGAGAGAGAGAGAGAGAAAGAGAGAGGGGAGGGGAGGAGAGGAGAGAAGAGGAGAGAGAAGAAATCCACAGGGAGTGGGTTGAGAGGATGTATCCCTTATCCCCACAAGGGATGCCAACCTACACAGAGTTCTGATCCAAAGCCTTGCTCAGCAACACACGTGGATAGGATAGGCTTTGGCTCCCACAGCTTCTGCTAGGAAGCCAAGTCACTTCTGCTTACATTTCACTGGCCAAAGCGAGTCATATGTTCACAACGAACATCAAAGACGTAGGAAATTGTGACTCTGCCATGTGCCCAAAGAGGGAGAGCAGGAATGTTGGCAAGTAGCCCCCAGGGCCAGCACATCCTCTGCCATCGTGCCCCTCAATGTCTTTGTGAAGGAAGGCTTGAGCCAATAAATAAGCCAAGGGGGAAGAGATGATTATGAGGTCAAAGCCACAGTTGTCACTATTTCTAGGCTGTTTTTCTCAATTTGGGGGGGGGAGCACATTTTGGCAGACATTCGCCTCAGGGTCTCAGCTGGCACAGGCATCCCTAGGCAGAGGCACAAAAGACACATTGCCATGTGTACTCCCTACCCCTCTTACC
Organism: Pedetes capensis; assembly: GCA_007922755.1. Classification (NCBI taxonomy): domain Eukaryota; kingdom Metazoa; phylum Chordata; class Mammalia; order Rodentia; family Pedetidae; genus Pedetes; species Pedetes capensis. The sequence continues at coordinate 10,567 of VMDO01040514.1, read as the reverse complement.
ACAGGCCACTTCTTGGCCACTTGTTGTTAGGTGCCCTCGAGTCGGTGTCAGACTCATAGCAACCCTATGTACAACAGGCGAAACACTATTGTCTGTGCTTCTCTGCTGTTCATAAGGTTTTCAATGGCGGATTGATTTTTGGGAGTGGGTTGCCGGGCCCTTCTCCCACAAGCTACCTCTAGGCCAGTGAAAAAGCAAAAAGCTTCTACAGATAGTTAAGAGCTGACAGAGACTTGAGACAAACTATTTACGATCTTGAAACTCTGATATATGTTTTCTAAGACGTGCCTGCTTTTACCTGTTTCTACCTCCCCTCCCCCCCCAAACCCATGGAAACAGGCCAATGTGAAGCCTTAGGACATCAGAAAGAAAAATAAAATCATGTAAGCTACTCCTTAGAAGAGAACCAGTGCCAGAAAGGAAAAGAAATCCGATTGGTGGAGGGCGGTTCACTGGCAAGTTAATGTTTGTGTTTTATTGTTGAATGTGTGTGGTTGCTATTAGGTTACATGATAGCTCTAATTCACAAAGATACATCAATGACTCCAAAGAGGTTCTTCAAAACGCAATGATGAAGACGGCAGCATGAATCCTTAGAAGAGCACTGTAAACATCATGAATAAACAGTTCTCCAGTGTAACTATGAAATTCGAAACTGCATGTTTGAAGACAAACAAGGCCCTAAGTAATGATTTTACCCATGCAGCCATAAACAAAAATGGTAAGCTCAATGAGGAACACTTGACATTTTCATTTATTGGACCAGCAATCTATAAAACTTTGATGAATGGCAATCTGACACCAAAAAAAAAAAAAAAAAAAAAAGTTTTCTATTATCTTCAAAAAGCAACCAATCTGGTTTTTCCAGAACAAGCACAAAATAATGCTTTCTCATGTAAGATCGATCAGACTTGTTACTAAAGGCACAGAGGTGACTGAAACGATAGAACCGCTGCTCTAAGTTGCTGGCCTCTTGGTAGACGCACATAAAAGTCAGTCATACCACTGCCAAGAGGCTTGTAAACCAGCTGCAAAGATAATGACGATAGGCCATACTGGGAAGGAGCCAGAAGGATATTGACAAAACTCCTTTAACAGATAGCACGCTTGGACGTTGTCCAATATCGAGATCACGCAAAGTAGAAAAGCATTTATTAGCGCATACGCATCTGAGCGAGGACTTCGCTTTTCAGCAAGGCAAAAGTGCTCATGTGTCGAGCATAAAGCAGCCCTTGGCACATGTGGGGTTCAAACATGAAGGAAAAAATGCTGGCTGGCTTGCCACCTTGCTTTTCCTGCCAAAGTATGATAAGAGGCTTTTCACTTATGGATTATTTACTTTGTGAGTCATGGGCTAGAAATGGTGCTTTGGGATCTGTGCCAGAGTTGGAGCAGCCATGACTGGAAGAGCGGGGGGCCCTGCTCTGTGAATAGAGAGTGTGTTCCTCGCGCCGCGTTGCTCACAGGAGAGAGTGCATGGTCAACAAAATGCATCTGGACCTTGAGTAACAGTTAAAGGAAGAAATAATTTTTAAGACTTGACATTGTTTAATCCCGGTTGAGCCCAATACACATCTTTTCAGCACGCTGTGAGAAAAAAAAAAAAAAAAAAAAGCAGGTAATGTGCAGGGTCCGTGTGTGTTCAGTCAGGGATGACAGGAACGCAATTCCGAGTGGATTAAACGATAAATGGAACTAATTAGGGCATTTGTGATGTCAGGGCTCTGGCTCCGGCAAGCTGCAGGTGCCTTGGCTCTGTCCCCTTTGTGTTGGCTTCTTTTCAGATCGGCTTCTCTGGCGATAGGAAAACAGTTACTGCAATGACAAGCCTCACAGCACACCCCGCCCCACCATCCAGACCAAGGAGAAGAGCTGGGTCCCAGAATTCCCAGGGAAATTAAAAAAAAAAAACTGTGCTTCACCCTGATTGGACCAGCATAGGTCACGTGTCTACTTCTGAGCCAATGGCAGAGTGGCTGAGACTGGAACCCAGTAATCGCCCACCGGTGCTCTAGGGAGGGAGGGAGGAAGGAAGGAAAGAAAGAAGGAAGAAAGATGAAGAAAGGAAGAAAAATGAAGGAAGGTCTTTTCACGGATATGAGACAATTACTATAAATGTTTAGAATGCTGTTTCCTTTTTTTCTTCTTTTCCTTCTCTCTTTTCTCTGTTTATATCTTTGGTTTTCTTTGTTTGTTTGTTTGTTTTCTTTTTTCTTTTTTGTTTCTTGTTTTGAGACAGAATTTCACTCTGTAAGAGTCCAGGCTGGCCTTGAACTAATGATCCTCCTGCTTCCACCTCCCAAGTACTGGGATTACAGGCGTGCACCATCACACCCTGCTCTGTTTCGTCTTTTAACTTAAAATTCTTGTCAGAACCCTATTCTTTTCCTCACAAATGGATGATCTATGAGTGTGTCAAATGCTCGTCAAAGTGGTGAGTGGGGTAAAGGCGTTGAGGAACTGATTTACGAGGCTACTTCATGATCTCATATCTAATGAATACCCCTGGCAAATCCATGCTCTCCTAAAGAGCTAGCCTTTAAACGGTTATTACAAATGACTAACCCCTGATAAAACTCTCCTCCCACCGTCCCCCTCAGGGCTTAGCAAGTAGCAAGGTGGAAGCCTGAGGGAGCTCCTTTCTGCCTAGCAGCTCTGCTTCCCATTCAGTTCCTTCATTCCGCCCAGTCCTCAGTCTACTTCCTCTGTTTGTGCCAGGAAATACTCCTGCCCCCACATGGCACCCTAGGCCCAACAGATGAGACACGAGAATTGGTGTCATAACCTATGAGCATCTCCAAAAGAAAGAATCGGATTGGTGCAGCTCGCATGAGGTGCCCAATCCTGCAGGGCTCACCAGCGTGGATAGGAGGGGCCATGGAAGTAGAGGGACGTTCGCTCAGTAAATATGTTAGTGCTTCTACAAATCCTTTGGAAGACATCCTCTAAATGTATGCTGGCTGCACCTCTACATCCTGATCGAAGGCTGGGTGGCTGCCAAGCTGATTCATCTAGAAGCTGAAGAAAACCACCTGCCTGCAGCCGCCTAGCCCAGCACCTAAGCTATTTCTTGTTGCCCTGCCAGATCTGTTATATCTTTATTGGCTTCCTTAATGACTTTGCCTGTTGTTGGAAGTCATTCATTACTTTGGCTGTCTGAAAGTTGACCGTGAATGAGGCATCAACACAGGGAAGAACCCTGGGTCTTACTGAGGTTGGACCCACTTTCTTCCCCCTGCCTCTCTCTAGACCTAAGCTCCTGGCTCCACACTCTGATCAGCAACAGTTTGTTGTTGTTGTTAGGTGCTGTGGAGTCAGTGTCTGACTCATAGCAATAGTTGCTGTCACATCATCCATTTCTCTGACCTTTTGACATGAGCTCCAGACATTAAACAGGATGCTTGTGCAGACTGTGAGTCCACTTTCCCCTTAGGGAATTTGCGGCTCTCTCCTTGTACAAGAAAGAAGAAGCAAGTGAAATACAGTCAGATGCTGAGAATAACATGGTCTCTGGGATCACAAAGACCTGGATTTGAGCTTCAGGCTCACCATATGTGAGCAATGAGGTCTCCGGGGGCTCATGTCGATGAGCCTGATTCTTGGTTGGGAAATTTGTGATAAATCTTCCATGCGGATTTAATTAAGGAACTTAACAGCAAAAGCCTGACACATGGTTGGCCTCATATGGTAGCCTTCCTGCCCTCCTGAGAGGAAAGGAGGAAACTTATTCTGGGGACTTAGTCGATGTTCCTTTTCTTAACCCAACATCCCATGATTTCAGCCAACACTCATTGAACACCTACAATATCCACTGGCAAGGTGACAAGGAAATCCAACTTAGACGCTGAAGTCCAGGAATTCAAAGTCTTGTGTCTTTATCCTCACCTATAAATTTACCCCCAGGGGGAAATGCTGTAATGAGGTCATGTGCTGCCAGCTTCTCAGAGGTCTTGCTAACTGTAAAACTTTATAAATGTAATGGTCAGCAATAGAAAAGGTCTGCTTGCCTTTGTTTATTTCTTTGCTTCTTTGTTTGTTTGTTTGTTTGTTTGTTTGTTTCTTTTTTTCTTTTCTGTACTGGGGGCTGGACCCAGGGCTCATGCATGCTAAACAAGTGCCCTGCTACTGAGCCACACTCCCAGATCCCCCCCCTTTTTTTTTTACTTTGAGGTAGAGTCTCACTAAGTTGTGCAGGCTTCCTCTGGCCTCAAATCTGTGATCCTTCTGCCACAGGCTCCAAAGCAGATGCTATTACAGGTGGGCAGCATAGCAACTGGCTAGATTAGTTGACAGGTAAATCTATCTATTTATCTATCTATCTAGATATATTTTGCAGTGCTGAAGATCAAACCCAGGGCCTTGTCTGTGCTAGGCAGATGTTTTACCATTGGGCTACATCCAAGCTCCCATTTTCTTCTTCATTGGAAATGTCTGAGCAGGAGAATTCTCCTAAGGACATAGTCTGGTTTTCCCTCTTCTCTCTATCTCTGAAATCCTGGCTCACTTGATTTCTGATTCCTGGGAGAGGTTGTACGGGAGTCCCCACCATCCCAGCTCCAGTGGAAAATGGAGTGATTGTATCACAGAGACCAGGCACTATGGTTCAGGACCATGGAGAGCTCCAGGAAACCCGCCAGCCCCCCGCCCCCCCAACACCCACATCCCCAGGGCCCAAACAGGTGATGAATCCTATTATCCCAAGGTCTTCTCGCACCTGTTCAAGAGGTAGTGTGAGGACAGAGGCCCCCACCTACCATGGGTTTGGCTCCTGTTGCTGGAGTAACTGGACATTCACCAGGGCTCGTGTTGCTAACTCTTGGACCCTCCTTCACCTCCAGCTCTGGGCCAGAAGATGGGTCCAAGAACCTACAATACCCAGGAACGCATTCCATTTTGATCCACAAGTGGAGAAAGGAGATGCATCTGTTGGCTGCTGTATATAAAAGGGACTGGGTTGGGAAGGTTTTCCAAGAGCGATTGGACCAGCAATCCATAAACTGGATAATCCAGCATTCTAAGCTGGATCCAGTCACACAGTGCCTTTGTACTCCAAGCCTCCTAAAGCCAGCCAATGATGATCAGGCGCAAGAGTCTATGGGAGGAGTGCCCTAGCAAGGGAATGCCAGAGCCTAGCCCAAAGTAGAGCTGACCCTTCCCTGCTGGCCTGTCTGCAGCACCTGTAGGGGTTGACACCTAGCCCTTGAGACTGTGCTTCAATAGTGATGTATGGCCATTCTGGCTTTCCAATAGCAAAACCCCTTGGTTGCCATGTCTTCTCTTTCCTGCCCACTCAGGCAAGGCCCTGAGCATCACCAAGTCTGGGACCCTCTGTTTGCTTTGTCCCTATGTTCCCACTTCCCTTCTGTCTCAAGCCTTGGGTCTCACCGGGTAGCTTTGCCTCCAAAACTCACTTTGCCATCCCAGATTCTTGCTAAGATCCATGAAGCCTTTCCTGCTTCCAGGTGAAAGAACTGGAATGGATGGTGTCCTACTGCATGACATAAAATCTCTATTAGGGTCAGAAACAGACAGGTGGTGTTTTCTCTCCCATCACCAGAATATGAGGCTAGGAATTCAGGGATGGAAGTAGGAGTTCTGGTCACTCTATGACACCTAGGAACCTCCTTGTGGAATTTTTATACCCTACCCCCATAACTCTAAGCTCTGCAGGTTTAGAGGTCATGGTTTCCAAGGCAGGGCACAATGCAGAGCTTCAGCTCCACTGAATTGGATGGTGGGGCTGCCACAAGCCCTTGGGGTCTTCATGCCTTTGAGCCAAGAGCAGAAGAAAAAGGTGGCAGATCTTGACTACAGGGAGAAACGGGGTTGCTGCTACAGAGTGGAAGTGGCATATCTGAAACCCAGAGGGTGCTTCAGGAAGAACCCCCAGGTCCATTAACAAAAATGACTGGAAAACTACATTAGTCAGCAAAGGCAGGGCCACTAAGCATCCAGAGACTCCAGAAATGAAGATTTAGGGCCCACATCAAGTAACGAGCCCTAACCAGTCATGAGCAAAGGCTATGTAGCAGAAGAAGGAATTTAAGGAGCAGAAGAAAGAATTTAAGATGTGGACCAGAGCCACGTGGCCACTCATAGAAATGAAGGCTGTAGAGTTGTGGATCTTTTTTTCCTTGCTTGCTCTGTGTGGGGTGTGTGTGTGTGTGTGTTTTCTCCTCTCTCTGTTTTCTCCTCTCTCTCTTCCTGTTATTTTACATAAATTTCGTTAGAAGTTAACTTTTCTCCTGAGTAGTTAGGTCGCCAGACATTCAGATGGCACTGTGACTGGATCTGAGGACTTACTAACATTCACCAGGTTCTGCAGCCATAGCCCTGTGGCATCCGATCCCATCAGATCTCTGAAGCTAAGCAGGGTCGGGTCTGGTTAGTACTTGGATGGGAGACCGCCTAGGAAAACCAGGTGCTGTAGGCTTGGGAGAAGGACCCAGCAACCCACTCCTAAAAATCAATCCGCCATTGAAAAACCTATGACTAACAGAGAAGCACTGACAATAGTGTTTCACCTGTTGTACAAAGGGTCGCTGTGAGTCGGACACCAATTTGACAGCACCTGACAACAACAACATTCACCAGAGATGGGCTCCCCGTGGTTGGGACTTTGCATCCCCTGGTCTTGGAGAGACACTTTTATGTATGAAAATCAAACGTGCATATGGGAGCCAGGAAGCCAAGAAGGAAGACTGCGACACTTCTTAAGCTGCCATCTCTCAACTTCAAGCCCCACGCCACCCTTGCCCCCTGCATTCTGACCTCTGCTTTGTGACATCGCAGCTAGGATGACATGGTACATGGGACTCCAAACCTCACGCGAGCCCTGCTAGACTCTGCCCTAAGGGGGAAGTCAGGGAAAGCAGGAGGCTGGGGAGGAAGACAGGGCTGGCAGCTTTTCATCTGCTTCCCCTTTGGGTCCCAGCTGCTCATTTTCCTCTCAGAATCCCCAGGCATCTTCACCCACAATAATGGGGCATCCTGCATCAGCATGCCCCGAGTGCCCCACTAGCCAGCCTGCGCGTCCTCATCAGAAGTCGGGGTTCCAACCCTGTTCCTGGCTCTCTCCCAAGCTGAGGGTCACGAAATGAACCTGCCAGTAACCCCCAGGGCACCTCAGCTTCAGCTTCCTGGGGCTCCTTCTCTGTCACTCTGTTTTAGATCTTCTCATTTCTTCCCTTTGTGTCCCCAGCCCTAGGAGAGGTAGGCGTGTCCTGAGTTACAGCTCCAGGTCTTGTTGTTGTTGTTAGGTGCCGTAGAGTCGGTATCCGACTCATAGCGACCCTCATAGGGTTTTCAGTGGCTGACTGTTTCGGGATTGCCTTGGGAGTGGATTGCCAGGCCCTTCTCCCATTTTTGCGGTGCTGGGAATTGAACTCGGGACCTCAGAGACGGTGAGCTAAATCCCAGCCCAGTCTTAGAGGTATCTTTTGACCCTTTCAGTCACCTGGTTAACGCTCTTATACGTATTGGCAGTTCTATTCAATTCTCTCTGCTCAAACAACTGTTGTGGGTTTTATTTTCTGAACAGACCCTGACTGATACACTATCATTCAATGGATTTAATGGTTATGGAACGATTCATATTTTCTACAGGTTTTTTCTTTTTCCAGTACTGGAGGCTGAAGTAAGGGCCCTGCACATGCCTGGCAAGTGCTCTACCCCCGAAACACCCCCACCCCCAAGTCCCTTTTTTATGTTCTTATCTTTGAGAGAGGGACTCGCTAAATTGTATAGGTAGCCTCTGGCCTCGAACTCCTAATCCTCCTGCTCCAGCCTTCTGAGTTGCTAGGATTACAGGCATGCGCCCCCACACCCACCTCTACATCTTCTTAACTCAGTAAGTGATACCTTTCTGTGATTTTTCCAGTGTAAACTTTCAATTATATTGGTATAAATGTGTTCACGATGTTTTATTATCTTATTGATATCTGCAGCATCTGGAGTTACGACGATGTCCTTTTTTCTCATTGTTGGGCCCACTGTATCCTTTGTATCTCTCGTCTTTCTCTTGAGCAATCTCAGGGGAAGTTTGTCATCTGCTCCACTGTATGTTTGTTTTCTCTTTCATGAATGTATGCACATTATTTTTTCAGTCTGTTTGGGTTGCTATAACAAAACTGCACAAACTGAGTGGCTTATAAACAACAGAAACCTATTTCTCACAGTCTGGAGGCTGGGAAGCCAAATATTAAGGCTCCTCACATTGAAGACAAAGGTACATCTGACTCCTGCCATGGCATTTTCAGTTTCATCATATGGTTGTGAAAGCCGGACATTGAACAAGGGAGACAGGAAAAGAATTGGTGCTTTTGAATTATGGTGCTGGAGGCGTCTTTGGAATATACCATGGACTGCCAAAAGAACCAACAGATCTGTGCTAGAAGTACAATCAGAGTGCTCCTTGGAAGCAAGGATGGCTAGACATGTAGTCAGGAGAAACCAATCCCTAGAGAAATACATCATGTTTGGGAGAGTGGCCGGTCAGTGGAAAAAAAGGAAACCCCTCCTCCAGATTGATTGACACAGTGACTGCAACAATGGGCTTAAACATAAATGAGATCGTGTGCCTGGCACAGAATCAAGAGGTGTTTCAATCTGCTGTACATAGAGTCGCTATGAGTCGGACTCAACTTGACGGTACCTGACAACAGCAACAGATTCTGGGTCCTTCGAGGGCTGCTTACTGGTTCATGGACGCCATCTTGAACCTGAGTCACCCATTAGTGGAGAGGGCCAGGAGTCTCTCTCAGTTCTCTTTTCTAAGGGCACTATTCCCATTCTTGAGGACCCCATGACCTACTCAACTTCTGACGGCCCCATACTGTAACACCATTACCTTGGGGGTTGAGATAGAAACATCTGGACTTGATGGGAGTGGGGGAGATGCAGTCAGACCATAGTGCTTACCTTCCTTCCTTTTCTTTGGGTTGGTTTTGCTCCAGTGCTCTCCACTCCCCAACTCCTTGAGATGCATAGTTAGCGCGTTAACTTCAGTCTTTCCTACTTTCCAATATGTGGAATTGAGGCTACACATTTTCCTCTGGGCACCATTTTAACTATATGCCGCAAGTGTTAATAGGAGATATTTTCATTATTTTCCAGTTTAACTTTTTAAAATTTTCATTATAGTTTTGTCTTGGACTAATGGATCATACAAAAGCAAGGATCTCAGTTTACAAATGTATGAATAATTTATCTTTTTGTTATTGATTTATAATTTATGCAGTAGAATCCCAGAAAGTGATCTGTATAATGTCAGTCTTTGAGACTTGCTTTGTGGCATAATATTTGGCTAGTTTTCATAAATGTGCCATAGGAACTTGAAAAGATTGCATAGTCTCCAATTTTTGTGTTAAACATTTTATAAATGAGCAGCCAATCAAACTTGTTAATTATATTGTTCAAATCTTCTACATCCTTAAAGTGTATTTTCTGCTTGGTCTATCAATAATGGAAGCATGCTCATTGTCATCATTAGGTGCTGTCAAGTTGGTTACTACTCATAGCGACCCTCATAGGGTTTCCAATGGCTGATTGTTTGGGGGTTGTTTCAGGAGTGGAGTGCCATGACTTTCTCCCATTTTTGTGGCGCTGGGGATCCAACCCACGGCATCAGAGAGTGCGGAGCAACACTCTACCAAGAAGTATGCTACCAACTTCTATAATGGTAGTGGATTTGTCAAGTTTCATTTGCTTAGTTTTGTGTTTTCCTTTGTTTGAGACAGGGTCTTGCTATGTTGCCCAGGCTGCACTCCTGGGCTCAAGCCATCCTCTTCCCTCCACTTCCTGAGTAGCTGGGATTATAGTCCTATCAATTACTATTCCTCCTCCTCCTTCTCTTCATTTCCCTTCCCCTTCCATTTCCTCTTTTCTTCTGCCTTCCTCCTTTTTGGTTTATTTTGTTTTGTGTCTATCATTTGTTTCTTTATTCATTTAAGGCTGTGTTATACAACGCATACAAGTTTTAAAGTGGTTTATTTTCTTTGTGTGTTAAAGATCTTATTACTGTGCAGATAACCTCTCTATCCTTGGTAATAACTTTAAAAGCTATTTTATCTGATGTTAATACATTAAAATAGGCACATTGGTTTTCACTTTTTATTTTCAAGCTTTCTGTTATTCTATTTTTACTACCTCTCTTAAAAAGCCAAATGAGCGTGTTAATCCATTTCAAAAATCTCTGCTTTAAACTGGTATATTTAGTTCATTTGTGCCTGTGATTATTAATCTTGAACTTATTTCTACAATCTTATTCTTTTATTTTCTCTTTGTGTCTTCTGTTTGACACTTCTTTGTTTTTCTTTCTTGGCCTTTTTTTGGTGTTATTTGTTTATTGGTCCTTTACTGGTTAGATTTTCCTTTGTTTGTTTCCTCCATTCTTATTTCCTATTCCTATTTCCCATTTTCTGTATTCTTTCAAATTTATAGACTCAATTTCTTTTCTTTTTAGTGAGACCCTTTCATGTATTCCCGCACATGTAACTAACAAAGTCTAAAATACAATAGTATCTTACTCTAATATCTCCTGGACAATTCAAAGATCTTAGAACATGTT
>VMDO01040513.1:0-11857 GCA_007922755.1 Pedetes capensis | reverse complement strand
TTTTTTTTTTTTTTTTTGTGGTACTGAGGGCTACACTCAGGACCTCAGCCTTGTATGCATTGCAAGTGCTGTACCACTGAGCTGTATGCCCAGCCTATTTTTTAACTCGTTGCTTTTTGAGACAGGGTCTCGCTAAATTACACAGACTGCCTTGGGTCTCAAACTTGTGATGCTCATGCCTCTGCCTCTGGAGTCACTGGGATTACAGGGATGTGCCACTATGCCCGACTGGACATTGACTTTTATTGTGAGTAAGATCAGTAATACTGTAGGAAAAAGCTTTCTTTTTTTTCCATATCTTGTTTTGTTTCTTAATTTAAATTTGTTTTTAAATGATAGACAAAAACATAAATTATACACATTTATACACAATGCAATGCATTGATTTATGCAGGTCTTGTATAATGTCTAATAATTGTAATGTCTAATTATATAATGTGTAATATCTATTGCCTCAACTATTTATCATTTCTTTAAGATAAAAACATTCAAAATCCTTTCTTCTAGATTTTTGAAATAAATCACATATTATTGTTATCAGCAATTATTCTCCTGTGCAATAACACACCAGAACTTACTTCATAATCCTATCTAATTATAAATTGGGGCTGGGGTTTAGCTTACTTGATAGAGTACTGCTCTGCACTATCTGAGGACCTGTGTTTGATCCCCAGCACCTCAAAAATGAGAGAAGGACAAGGCAATCCATTCCTGAAGCAATCCTGAAACAATCAGCCATTAAAAACCCTTTGATGGTTGCTATGAGTTGGACCCTGACTAGATGGCACCTAAGAACAACACAACAACTATAAATTAGTATCCATTGATCAACTTTTTCCATTCAAAGCAGGATGCTCACCAAGTGCAGTGTCATATACCTATATTCCTGGCACTCAGGAGCCTGAGGCAGGAGGATCCTGAGTTGGAGGCCAGCCTTGGCTACACAGTGAATTCAAGGCCAGTCTGGGCTACATAGAAAGATTTCAGGTCAAGGAAAATAAAAGTAGGAGGCTCAAAACAGAGGGATGCAATGTTTGAATGATCTTAGAAGCATTTAAAAAAATTACTCTGGTGTTTGGGTTGAGAGCAGAGGATGAGAAGAAGCAGTTAGAGTGGAAGAAGGGGAATCAGCTGGGAGAATGAAAGCAAACAATGGCTTAGGTAATGGTGGAGACCATGTCATGTAGCTGCACTCTAAAAGTATTTTGAAGACAGATTTGGATATGTGGGAATTATGAGGTAAGGATAATATTATCTATTAGACATCCATTTGGAGAGGTCCAGGAGGTACTGGACACAGGAACCTGGATTAGAGTGGCAAATACTAGCTTAGATTAAATATAAATTTTGGAGTCTGCAATTTATAGAATTAAGAGAGTAAGTGAATGGAAAAGATGAGGAGAGATCTAGTGACTGAGCTCTTCAGCATCCCAATACAAAAGATTACAGTAAAATGAAGAAGTACTAACAAAAGAAGCTAAAAGGAGATACTGGTAAGTACTATACTAGGATTGGGTCTCTTAACCACTAAGAAGCCCACTTCCGGGACCCTGAATGAACATGTCTCTCCCCTATCTGCCTAATTTAGACAGCAAGCCAAGTGCACTGAGAAAGGAGGAGATTTTTCGAGGCCAATCAGATCAACCAAATCAACTTTTATGACAAGTAACAAATTCCCACATGGTGATTTTCTTTTTCTGACTTCATGGGAAGGTGAGAATGCAGATATAGTAGCAAAAACACATGCTTGCAATTTGATATGAGGCTCAGCACCACTACCCAAAGCAACCCAGGAGTGCTAGATGTCAACACTCAGGGGTTCAGTACAGCTTCTTAGAGTACAGTGTTGACAGAATCCCTTGCTTAGTTTTCAGGAGTGCTTTTCTAACTAGAAAAATACACTTCAAATGAAATGACATGAGGAAGCTCAATGTAAAAGTCATAAAAGTGGAATTTCCTTCTTTGAGGCAAAAGTAAAACAACCAGGAAACTATCACCTCAGAGTACCTACTGAAACACTACTTGATGCAGCTTGACATAATTCCAGAGCCCATGAAAACTCTGTAAACATGGCTTTAAAAATACTGGCAGAAACTTAAAAAGAAAGCAGCTAAGAGATAAAAAATAGCTGGCATTTGAGGTGCTCCTGGAAGCTCTGTGCAGTAGTGAGGAAAAATGGACCTAGTGGAATAGGTGTCCCCACTTTCATTTCAGTGCTTTTGTGTTTTGTCCCAGACCATAATACTTTAGTTGGAAAACCCCCAGTTCTATAGATGTCTGCATGTGGCAAATAACTAGGGCAACAATTTAAATATAATTTTATTTAAGGAAAACATTGCATTGCTGTGACTGAGAATGTGAGATTTACCAATTTCAGGAAATCATTAAATGTAAGATAAGAGGGAAGTACACTTAAACCAACTTATTTATTTATTTATTCTTTCTTTCTTTCTTTCTTTCTTTCTTTCTTAAATGAATGAAAACACAATAATGACTGTGTTCTTCCGTAACTATGATGGGGAAAAGGTTGCAACAAAGATCAGGCAAGGTAATGAGCTTACAACTGCACTCAATATTTGTCTGTTTTAATCAAATGGGAGATTAGACTTCCTGGCAGCATTAAGGGAAAGAATGAATAGAAAAGCAATCTTAAGGGCTCCCTCAAAAGGAATACTGTACTTTATTTAGAGATGTGAGAGTTTCAAGATGTATCAAAACAGTGAAAACAGACATGCTAAAAATGCATGGAACAAATATAAAATAGTGGACAAAGGACAAAAAGAAGTGTCATAAGAAACACGAACTCATATTAATATATGCTCATTAAAATGATGAGGATCTTAGGTAATTTTAGTGCCCTAACATAAGATATCATTAGCCTCATCCATCTACTACATAGAATTTGGACATTAAATTTTCTCTTTAAGTTTGAAAGATGTCACTAGTTTATAAATATAGTCAAATGATATCCTGAAGATGTCAGACTTACATTTACAGTGTAAGATATCCTTTTTCAGACTATGTCTATAGTATATCCACAGTATGTCTTATAGGTGTGTGGGTACAGTTCCTAAAACTAGACACTTGAAAAATGAACAAATGTCATAATGATACTAATAAACCTCTAGATATTTTCTTATATAAATTTGATACAAAAGTACTGACTTGGGATGGAATTAACTTGATTTTTCCTCCTTATGAAAGCTCATATATGGAAGAATTTTGTTTGGTCATTGTTGCAACATCACTACCTCACATAAAGCAGCAATTCAATGAATATTAATTGAATGAATGAATTAGTTAGCATATTCAACCCAAAGTATGGGCACCATCCCTGAATGGTCAACGAAATGTCTACTTAAATAGGCTATTTTGCATAGTTGAATTATAGGTTTGAGTAGGCAGGAGGCCCCAAAGTATATACTTACTTTTTAGAAGGAAGCCTTAGTTATCCTCAATTATAGATAACACACTATAGTTTTGGGTGAAAATAGAAACAACAATACATGGTGATCAAAATAAACTATAGGGGTTAAGGAATTTATTTTTGTAATTTCACCTAGCCAATAATAAGCAGGAGTGTTTAGGGGAAGAAGATAACTTTAAAATGCTGAGGAAACATTAGTTTTTCCCATTCAAATTTAAAGTAGGCCCAAAAAAGTTATAAGAAAAAAAAAAAAAGAGTACAAGCAAGAAGAATCATGGGGTAATTAAAATTCAGTTTTCTATTGGTCCCATAGAGACATGAATATTCAACCTTGAAGTTTTTTTAAATATCAACTTCCAATTCTTAAATGGACTCTGAGGGTATATAAGAAAAAGAAGAAAATCTCCCATCCTAAAAAAGTCAGTTTATCACAATAATCAATCCTTATGGGATTACTGGCTGGGATTTAGCTCAGTTGGTAGAGCACTGCGCTGCAATCTCTGAGGTCCCGAGTTCAATTCCCAGCACCACAAAAATGGGAGAAGGACATGGCAATCCATTCCCAAGGCAATCCCAAAACAGTCAGCCATTGAAAACCCTATGAGGGTCGCTATGATTCGGATACCGACTTGATGGCACCTAACAACAACAACAACAACAACATGGGATTACTATGTTGTAATTATTATTTAATATAAAATATAAATATTCATATAATAAATTCTAATTTTTACATGGAAACATCCAGCCATAGTGAGATAGGATCTACTTCTATACTTCCAGATCATTCTGTTTATAATTTTGCTAGAATGCTTATAACTGCATTGATTACATTAGAATTATTTGTAATATTTATCTCCCTTTAGTCAGTGCTAGTTTTCTTAAAGAGCATGGGTAATGGCTTGTTAACATTAAGCAATAAATATTGATCATTGAATCTAAGTCAATATACCCTAGAGACACCTGCACTTCAACATGTTCATTGCAGCACTGTCCATAATAGCCAAGATGTGGAAACAGCCTAGATGCCCACCAACAGAGGAGTGGATAAAACAACATGGTGTATATACACAATGGAATTTTATTTGATCATAAAGTAAAAAATTACATCATTTGCAGAAAAATGGATTAAACTGGATATCATCATATTAAGAAAAGTAAGCCAGACTCAGAAAGACAAATACCACATGTTCTCTCTTCTATGAGGAATCTAGGTTTGAAACAAAACATATATGTATAGACTAGAAAGTAAAAGTGGGACTCTCTATAGTGGAAAGTAGAATAGAG
This sequence comes from Pedetes capensis, assembly GCA_007922755.1. Classification (NCBI taxonomy): domain Eukaryota; kingdom Metazoa; phylum Chordata; class Mammalia; order Rodentia; family Pedetidae; genus Pedetes; species Pedetes capensis. The sequence goes on along the minus strand of VMDO01040513.1, from coordinate 7,143 downwards.
TGGAAGCAAGGAGTAAGCAATGAGATGGTGAATAAGAACAAATACACAAAACAATTGTACAAAAATGCCATAATGAAACCCATTTCATCATACATAAATAAAGTTTTAAACTGAAGTAGCAAGGAAAAAGATAAATAAATATTGATGTTGTTGTTGTTTTTAGGTGCCGTTGAGTCGAAATAAATATTGATAGGTGGAGCATAAGTCTGACAAATCCATATTTCACTTTTAACATCTATAAAATTGAGACCATAATCCTCATAAGAATAAAGACCCTTACTCATGAGAGTATCTTCTCTCCATAGTTGTTGTTGTTAGGTGCCATTGAGTTGTACCCGACTCATAGGGACCCTCATAGGGTTTTCAATGGCAGATTGTTTCGGGATTGCCGTGGGAGTGGGTTGCCACATCCTTCTCCCATTTTTATGGTGCTGGGAATCAAACTCGGGACCTCAGAGACTGCAGAGCAGCACTCTACCAACTGAGCTAAATCCCAGCCCCATAGAAAGAGTTAAAACATTTGTGAAATAGTGAATTGTAAAGATTCCTAATTTTTGGATTGTTATGAAGAACCATAGACACCAGGATACAGAGAGTATGAAGTGGAGATCCACATTAGTTAAAAGAACTTACACAGAGATACTTAAACAATTAGATTTCACCTGAAATAAACCAGGACACTAGGAAATTTTCTTAATGAAAATTCTTATGTGTTACCTAAAGATTTCATCCTTTTTAGTTTGAAGTGTTTAACCACATCACTTTCCACCTAAGTGTGATGTAAGTAAGGCAGTGATATTGGGGTTAAAAAAGGTAAATTTTGCAGGGCGTGGTGGAGCATGCCTGTAATCCCAGAGACTCAGGAGGCAGAGACAGGAGGATCACAAGACCAGATGTTGTCTGTGTAATTTAGTGAGACCCTGTCTCAAAAAGTGAGAAAATGGGCTGGGGGTGCAGCTCAGTGGTACAGCACTTGCAAAGCATGAAAGTGCAAAGCCATGGGTTCAACCCCCAGTACTCTCACCTAAAAAAGGTAAATTTACTTAGTATTCTTCTATCTCTTATAAATAAGGCAGCTGCATTCTGGGCACTACTTTAAATAATTGCAAAAAAATTACAACAGAAATATTTTTCATTGTTTTCTTGTTCAGAACATTTTATTGGCAATTCTTTATAGTGAATTGCTTCTCATACTATTTTGCACTGTTTGTTGCAATTAATCTGTCTTTCCTTTTCCAAGGAAAAATGTTCCATGTGCAATGGTGAATACGAATGCACAGGTGCAGTGGAAGGGACTGGTAGTTGCAGAAGAAAATATTCATATCTAAAAGCACTTAATGTCAAAATATGCTCTTCTTTCACTAGTTGACAGCCATATACAACCTTACATACAAAATCCAGATGCTTGCTTTCCATTATTTGTATGCCAACTTGCATATACAGAAAACTCTACAGTAGATGCACACTTATTAATTCCTAACCCCATTCATTAATTATTATCTTCTTAGGGTCATTGCCAGGCTAATCCTATGTTATTTATACTACTTTAGCATTTGTCTTGTCACAATGGTGTGTGTGTGTGTGTGTGTGTATGGTCATGATACAATAATGAAGCACCCTAAATATTATCCCCTCCAAATTCTACCACACATAGCAACCAGAATCTATACATTGACATACTCCTTTACCAGTTTTGGTCTTGCTCAGAATTTTTATAATATCATTAACTTCTTCTAAATTAGAGGTAATACAAATAAAAAATTACATATGCTAAGTATGACATCAACGAACAAAAGTGAAAAAGGTTGTCATCATATTATTGTTAAAAATCACAGAATAATTTGATCTGTTAAATATGAATAATTGAACACACTTCACACAAAATGACATTAACTCAGGTAAAGAATAATGTTAATTATGCTATGTTGCTCATACAATTGGTTTTATGCTTTTGAGTAGCACTAGATTTTGTACTATACTCACCTCTGTTGTAGAAAGACATGCCCTGATCCACAGAGGGGGGGGCGGGGATGACTCAAAAATATGATTGTTTAAGTAAAAATTTCTGACATTAAGGGAAATACTACTAATATCACTAAAATCAAACCAATGAAACTCTTGACTTGTTTTAAAAGACTATATACTACATACACACTATGTCTACATGAACCTAAATTGAATATACATATATACACGTGTATATATGTGTGTGTGGCTACATAAAAGTATGCTGAATATAAAGAACAGGAGACGTCTGGGACATCAGAAATGTACCTCTCCAGCCTATGAGAGTATAGTCTCCAGCTTACTGAGTATAGTCTATAAAGAGAATTGGATTCATATGTCAGTGCCTAGTCTATAAAATTGTGCACCTACCTAGATGGGCTTATGGTCAGGGCCTAAATCTATACATCTCAAGAACTCTGATTTGTCAAGGTTCTCTATAACATAGCCAATTTGCATGGAGAAGTGACTGCTATTTCTTGATTCTTCTCTCAAATACAGACAAAATCTCTTTACTCCCATTGTGGCAAATTATTTCCCTTTTTTTCTGATACTCTTCTTTTCATTCTTTTATATTCTTTTTCTCTCCACCTCTACTCTCTACTGCCTGAAGCTATAGCCCTGTGGCATAGATCCCAGCAGATCTTGGAAGCTAAGCAGGATCAGGCCTGATTAGTACTCAGATGGGAGACCACCTGAGAACACCAGGTGCTGTATGCTTGAGAGAAGGAACCAGCAACCCACTCCTAAAATTCAGTCAGCCATTGAAAACCCTGTGAATAGCAGAGAAGCATTTGACAATAGTGTTTCCCCTGTTGTACGTGGGATCGCTATGAGTGGGATACCGACTCGTCCATACCTAACGACAAGAACAACTACTTTCTACTAGGCATTGTGACTATCCAGGAAACTTGCTAATCTGTGGTGTTCTGGTAACTTGGTGATCTTCATAAGAACTTTTATAAAAGAAAACACACATATACACACACAGATGGTGCCAAAAATGTATACACATTTTAAGATGAAGACTTTCCATTTTTCTATTTTAAGAATGTATCCTATACTTGGTGATGGTAGCATTCATTTGGTTAATGCCATTATCTTAACCAACATCATACTACACCTTCAATTTCAAAAAGTAATACATAGGTAACATGTCTTAAGACGTGTGTACATTTTTAGCACTCCCAGCATAGTGTACATTGTTGTTGTTGTTGTTAGGTGCTGTCGAGTCAGTATCCAACTCATAGCGACCCTCATAGGGTTTTCAATGGCTGACTGTTTCGGGATTGCCTTGGGAGTGGATTGCCAGGTCCTTCTCCCATTTTCTCGGTGCTGGGAATTGAACTCAGGGCCTCAGAGACTGCAGCGCAGCGCTCTACCCACTGAGCTAAATCCCAGAATTTATGGTTTAAATATGAAACGTCCCCAACATGCTCATGTTTTCAGTGCTTGGTTCCCAGCTGGTGGTGCTGTTTTGGGAGGCTATGGAAACTTTAGGAGGTGGAAACCCAATGGAAGAAGTAAGGGTTGGGTCCTGGGGGTGAAATATCATCTCTGGCCTCTTCTTATCTAGCTCTGTGTGCTTCTTGTCTGCCATGAAGAAGCTCCCCCACTGCTTACTCCTGTTGCCATGAGGTTCTCCTCAGGAACATGGGCCAAAGTATCCATGGACTGAACCCTCTGAAACTATGACCCAAAATATATCTTTCCTCCTCTGAGTTGTTTACATTAGATATTTTGTCACCGTGACACAAAAGTTACTAATACCCCATTCATATACTGACTTGGAATCAGATGCCTTGAGTTGAATTCTTGCTCTGATACTTTGTATAATGTTAATGTGTTCTTGGGGAAGATATTTAACCTTTAAACTCATGGCTTTTAAAGCTATGAACTAGCATAATATTGCATACCTGAGAGAGTTCTTGAGATAATTATATTTGCACATTTAAGGCTAACTAGCATAACATGCAAATAAATATTTGTTGATTGCACTTATAGGTTATTTCCACTATTTATATCATTTTGTACACATTACTGTAATTTCTTGATTTTCCTTTGTTTTCTATTTTTACTACCTCTAATTATTTTATGTGTTATGCCTTTGGTAGCTGCCATAAAGAGAAAACTATGGAAAGTTTCAAAAAGAGAGAGGGACAATTTTATCAATAGAAACCATTGTCATATTTCTTTTTTAAAAATTCAACCACATAGTCTTTATAAACTGACAGAAACATATAGGTTTCAGAGTAGAATATTAGTTTAGTGCTTGTAACTCCTTTACTAAGTTTGACTTATGGTCAAGTTATCTCCTCATGCTGTTATTTACAAGTTTTCAAATTTACTTCATATATCCTTCTTTATTACAAGAATATTGCATGAAGTAGAGGTCTTGCCCCAGGAAAAGAAAAGCAAAAAAAAAAAAATATATATATATATATATATGCCTTAAAGATCCAGAAAGAATTCTTCTGTGTGAATTGAAAAAGCAACTATACAGAATCTCTCTCTTGAGCAGTTTGAGTCATTCTGCAGTTTGTCTGGTTGGACAGGGAAGTACTGCAAACAATAATGAAATTAATAAAACTGTAATTGTGGGCTGAACATTATGTTCTTGGAGGAAATTAAGGTGATGCTATCATAAAGGACTTCTGAGTCCATAAATTCAATTACAGGACTCTACCACATTATTTCCCAAGGAACAAAAGTTAAGGTACATTTTCAATGATGTGCATTATTTTGGAGATTGTTTAAGTAGGAAGTTAGGGAGGGCAGTGATTTTTGAAGTACTAACTATAGTGAGTCAAATCATTCTTTGTCCTCTGAACATTTTCTCCTCTTTGATGTAAAAGGTATTTTATGCTCCATTAATTTGATTCATAGCAGAATATACAAATTAGTGATCAGTCTACTTTTACCAAACAAAGTATTATAATCGATAATAGATCACTTTCTTTTGCTTTAGGTCTTATTTGATGTATTTGAAAAAAGATAATGGAATTATCAGTGATTAAGCAAAGGCATCAAAATCCATGGCAATTTTTAATAAGTGATAGTCATTTTCACCACTAAAAGATTTTTGTCCTAGGACAGTATTGACAATCCATTACAATTGTTTTTCCAAGACAGCACTACTAGAAGGATGTAATCTGATTACAGTGTCACACATAGGATGTATCTACTGCTTAGCTGTCAACACTCCCTCCTAAAAGTATATGTAATTTATCTTAGTTGATTTTCCAGTTTGGAAAAAAATCTAATTAATTGAAACAAACCAATATGATATAATATAATTCAAGTCTAAATATAGGATTCAAGTTATCTAATAGCTCCCACTAAACACCATTGAGATGGTCCTTGGAATGTGAATTGTTTTCATTGGTTGCCCTCTTGTGGCCATATATGATGCTACTAACAGCAAAAAGAATATGTTTCATGATATATCTTTTCTTTGACTTGCAGTAAAGGCTTTGAGAGTTTATTAAAAAATACTATCTTAAAATCCACTTAAAACACATAAACATAAGATTTACATGATTATTCTTCAAGGTGAATTATAGTTGTTGTTGTTGTTGTTGTTAGGTGCCTTCGAGTCGATATCCGACTCATAGCCACCCTCTGTACAACAGGGGAAACACTATTGTCAGTGCTTCTCTGCTACTCATAGGGTTTTCAATGGCAGATTGAATTTTGGGAGGGGGTTGCCAGGTCCTTCTCCCAAGCCTACAGCTTCTGGTGTTTTCCAGGCGGTCTCCCATCCAGGTACTAACCAGGCCAGACCCTGCTTAGCTTCTGAGATCTGACGGGATCGGATGCCACAGGGCTACAGCTGCAGGCAAGGTGAATTATAAGCAAAATCTTATTCTGAAAATTCATTACAGGCTACAATGATAATATTCAATACATATAATAAGTAAATGTCAGGGTTACTATGGTTATTTATTAGTTTTAAACCATGGACATTAAAATTAATATATGGCTTTAATTTCATAAAATGAAGTTCTGGACATATAAGTAGAATATAGTATTTGGGAGGAAGAATAAGTTAAGGATACCACATTAATATCTAAGAATTTCTTTTTGGTTATCTAACATAATCAGCTGAACATTTCTATTCTTTGTGTACGTGTGTGGGTGATACTGGGGGTTGAACCCAGGGCCTTGCACTTGCATGTTTTGCAAGTGCTGTACCACTGAGCTGCACCCCTAGCCCAGTTTTTTCTTTTCAAGACAGGGTCTCGCTAAATTATGCAGACTGCCTCTGGTCTCAAACTTGCGATCCTCCTGCCTCTGCCTCCCCAGTCTCTTGGATTACAGAAGTGTGCCACCATGCCCCACAGAACATTTCCATTCTTAAAGTGGGTTTAGTAAATATTACTAATAAAATAAAACTTTTAAGCTATTAAAATTAATTGATCCTGAGATACCTTCCTACTTCCTTAAGCTTTCCAGGTCCTAATGTTCTCACTTGTAAAATGAGAAATTTGATTCAGATGATCTTGATAAATATCCATGCTGAATGAATGGGGCTTAGCTCAGTGCATGGCCCCTGCACAAGAATGACATGCAAATTCATGAAGTGGTCCATATTTTGGGTGGTAGCGGGTGGTGGCTTAGCTTAGTTGGTAGAGTGCTACTCTGTATGTTCTGAGGCCCTGTGTTTGATCCCCTGCACTGCAAAAAATTGGAGAAGTTCCTGGAAACCCACATCCAAAACAATCTTGTAATGATCAGCCATTAAAAATCCTATAAATAGCAACAAACACTGACATAGTATCAGGAACGGCACAGTGTCAGGTACTGTTTTATTCTCTTGTACATAGGGTCGTTCTGTGTCAGACCTGACTCAAAGGCATCTAACACACACTAACACACACACACACACACACACACACACACACACACACACGATAAATATCCACTCTTTTTCTCATTAGCAAGAATTAACCAGCAATTCCCAGCTTCTTTTCCTATTTTAAACTTTCTCCACCTGATTTCTACAATGCACATCAAAATATTTTGATTCTTTTATTTTCTTTTGTTTTTTTCCTTATCTTCTGCTTCTTGGTCACATTTGAAGGCTTCTAAAGCAATTGTTTTTAGAGCAAGGGGACCTACTAGCCCATGATGTTTACA
>VMDO01040512.1:0-11875 GCA_007922755.1 Pedetes capensis | reverse complement strand
GACCATACATCATTTTTGCTCTTTCATGAAAGATTTTTTCTTTCTCCAGAAAAAAGACCTCTTTGTCCTTAATTTTAGTTTATTCATTCAAGTCTTTTAGTTTATTAAGGTCTTCTATATTTTTCCTTTTAAAACAATCTATTCAGTTTCTGGATTCTGAAGTATCATTTTTAAAGTTTCTATTTCATTTTTAGACTTTCAGATCCATTTTGTTCTTGTTCTTGATAATTGTTCAATAATTAGCTGCACCTTCAATATTAATTTTTAAATGAATTAAACATCTTAATTCAATGTTTGATTATTAAAGATTCAATAGAATTTTTAAGTAGTTCTTTTTGTTGTTTCTGCTTATTTCTATCACAGAGTATTTCATGACTTTTAAATAATTGGATTTTTTTTTGCCTTTAATCATCTAAAGTTTGTTATAACTCTTTATGGCCTGAGTTTAAAGTGTTTAAGAGATCTTGGCTGAGCATCAGCCAAGTGATATGCAAAGAACTTTCTATGCTAAATTATTAGATTGAGTCTTCAGAGACCTATAGCATACATTCTGGCCTCAAATATACTTGAGGTAGATTTTGGCTAGGCAAAAAATTTTTTTTGACCATTATAGTGCAGAATTGTTCACCAACATGCAGAATAACCTATCATATAGTGTTCAGTTAAAAATCAAATTATAAAATAGTAGAAATATTCTGATCCCATTTTTATCAAAAATATAGCCATTTATACTGATATATAAATCAAAATGTAGTTAAATTGGTTCTTGTATGTTCCATCTGGTGAATTCCATGGTTATAGTTGCTCTTTATGTTGGTGAAAAAATGTATTTGCAATGAAAAGTTGTTGGTCTGACCTAATTCTATCATGCAATCTCCAGAATCGTTTGTCACCAATGCCATATTTTTCAACTATTGAGCCTTCTTCTTTGTCTCCAACTTTTGCCTTCCAGTCACCAGCAATTATCAATACATCCATCCTGATTGCATGTTGATCTATTTCAGATTGTAGGAGCTGGTAAAAGTCTCTATATTGATTTGTAGCTTAGGTGGTGACTGTGTAAATTTGAATAATAGTTATATTAACTAGCCTTCCTTGTAGGTGTTTGAATATTATTCTATCACTGACAGCATTGTACTTCAGGACAGATCTCGAGATCTCTTTTTTCATGATGAATGCAACCCCATTTCTCTTTAATCTGTCATTCCTGGCATAGTAGACTATATGATGATCTGATTCAAAATGGCCCATACCAGTCCATTTTAGTTCACTAATGCCTAGAATGTCAATGCTTATCTGTTCTATTTCCATTTTGGTGATCTCCATTTTTCCTAGATTCATACTACATATGTTTCACATTCCAATTATTAATGGATATTTCGAGTTGTTCTTTCTCATTTTCAGTCATCAGCAAATGGAACTCCCTGAGGCGTTACTCTATTCTTGGCTACATCGAGGAGGCAACTCTTCCCCAACTATCTTTTGAGTGTCTTCTAACCTGAGGGGCTCATTTTCTGGCACTATGTCTGACAGTGTTTCTCTGCTATTTATAGAGTTTTCAATGGTTAATTGTTTTGAGGGTAGGTTAGCCATGTCCTACTTCCCAGTCTGTCTTAGTCGGGAAGCTCAGCTGAAATCTATCCACCATGAGTATCCCTGCTGGTATTTGTAATACCGAAGACGTATCTTTCAACATCACAGCAACACACAAGCCTCCACGGATTCAAACTGAAACTGAAGAAAATTGAAACAAGTGTACAAGAGCCAAGTTATGACCTTGAATATATCCCACCTGAGTTCAGGGACTACCTCAAGAACAGGCTGGATGCATTAAACACTAATAATCGAAGACCAGATGAATTGTGGCATGACATCAAAGATGTAATTAATGAGAAAAGCAAAACGTTATTATAAAGACAGAGAAAAAAAGTAAAGACCGAATTAAATGTCAAAAGAGACTCTGAAACTTGCCCTTGAATGTCAAACAGCTAAAGGAAAATGAAGACATGACACTGTTAAAGAACTAAACTGAAGATTTCAAAGGGCAGCTTGAGAAGATAAAGTAAAATATAATGACATGGAAAGAGCTAGAGATAGGAAACCAAAAGAGAAGAACATGCACTGTTTTTCTGAAGGTTAATGAATTGAAGAAAAACTTCAAGTCTTGAGTGGCAATAGTGAAGAATTCTACAGGGAAAATATTAAATTACATAGGGTACATTAAAAGAAGATAGAAGAAATACACAGAGTCATTATGTCAGAAAGAATTGCTGGATTACCAACCATTTCAAGACATTGCATAATCAGGAACCAATGGTACTGAAGAAAGAAGTGGAAGCTGCCTTGAAGGAATTGCTGAAACACAAGGCTTCAGAAATTGATGGACTACCAACTGAGATGTTTCAACAAACAAATGCGGAACTGGAGGTGCTCACTTATTTATACCAAGAGATATGAAAAACAGCTACTTGCCCAACTGACTGGAAGAGATCCATATTTGTGCCTATTCCCCCAAAAAGGGATCCAATAGAATATAGATATTATTGAGCAATATTATTAATATCACATGCAAGTAAAATTTTGCTAATGATCATTCAAAAGTGACTTCAGCAGCATATAGACAGGGACCTGCTGGAAATTCAATCTGGATTCAAAGAGGGCATGGAACCAGGCACATACATCACTGTTGATCGCAGATGGCTATTAGCTGAAAGCAGAGAATACCTGAAAGATGTCTATTTATGTTTTATTGACTATGCAAAGACATCTGACTCTGTGGATTATAACAAATTATGGGTAACATTGTAAAGAATGTGAATACCAGAGCACTTAATTGTATTCATGAGGAATCAGTACATGGAGTAGGAAGGCAGCTGTTCAAACAGAACAAGAAAACACTGCCTGGTTTAAAGTCAAGAAAGATGTGTGTCAGGTCTCTATCCTTTCACCATACCTCTTCAATTTCTATGCTGAGGAAATAATCCAAGAAGCTGAACTTTATGAAGAAGAACATGTCATCATGATTAGAGGAAGACTCATTAACAACCTGCATTATGCAGATGACACAACTCTGGTTGCTGAAGGTGAAGAGGATTTGAAACATTTATTGATGAATTGCACCTCAACATCAACAAAACAAAAATCTGTACAACTGAGTCAGTAGGCAGCTTCATGATAAATGAAGAAAGGATGGAATTTGTCCAAGATTTTGCTTTACTTGATTTTACAATCAACACCCATAGAACCAGCAGTGAAGAAATCAAAAGATGCATTACATTGGGAAAAGCTGTTGCAAAAGACCTCTCTAAAGTGTTGAAAAGTAAAGATGTCACATTCAAGATGAAGGTGTGCCTGACTTATGCCATGGTATTTTCAGTCACATCATGTGGTTATGAAGTCTGGATATTGAATAAAGGAGACAGGAGAAAAATTGCTGCTTTTGAATTATGGTGCTGGAGACAAATACCGAATATACCATGGACTGCCAAAAGAACCAACAGTTCTGTACTAGAACAAATGCAACCAGAGTTCCTCTTGGAAGCAAGGATGGCTAGACTATGTCTTATGTATTTTAGACATGTAGTCAGGAGGGACCAGTCCCTGGAGAAGGACATCATGTTTGATAGAGTGGCAGGTCAACAACAAAAAAGGAAGATCCTCAACTAGATGTATTGACAGTGTCTGCAACGATGGTCTTAAGCATAAAGAAGATCATGTGACTAGCACAGAATCAGGGAGTGTTTCGTTCTGTTGTACATTGGGTCACTGAGTACAACCCAACTCAAGTGTGCCAAACAACAATTACAATTGATCATACCATAAGGTACCCATATCATGAGATTACTAGTTGTTTGATAATTTTTTCAAGAATTCACAAATGACAATAACACTTATCATCTTTATAAGCTGTAACATATCTGGTGATGATTGTGACAAAAATGGGGCTCACCATGTGTCTCTTGTGCCAGTGGAAAAGGACAACTTCCTTTTAGCCCCTGCTGAAAAGACTCTCTTGTAGCCACACCCTTCGTCCTTCAGCAGTCCCTGGCAGGTTGTCTGTATGACTATAATTAGAGTCCTTATTGTCCAGACCTGCTGGATGTGAGGATGGGGCCCATTCCTCCTGAAACACATGGGTATCTTCAAAAATATTCTCTTGGGGATCAGGGAAGATATTGACTGGGCAGCCAACAGGGCCTTTTCCACTCTTGTTTCCATTTATCAAAACTCCATGTTCGCACTAGTCATGGAATATCACACGTAGTCATAGCAGTGATTGCACTTGGATAGTAAGACATAATTACCGCACAGGCGTTACCTTGGTGATCAGTGTTTGCTTGGTGCAGCAAACATGTGAAGAGTGTGAGCTCAGAAGCAAATTCCAACACTACAAATGCACGGCCTCGGGCCAGTATGTGAGCTACCCCAAACTGCATTTTGGGGTTTCGGCCGTGCTCCTGCGCATTAGGAGGCCTGCGTCACGGGGCAGGTGTGGGTCTGCGCATGCACGTGGGCACTGCGCTGCGGAGCGTCGCCAACAAAGGGGACCAGATGAAGCGGTGCGCGATCCCCGGGCAGTGAGAGGCAGTGAGAGGCAGTGAGCAAGATGGCGGCCAAGATGGGGAGCAAGGCAGGAAGCCGTGCGGTGGCGCTGACCCTGAGCGCAGTAGGACGGCGCCCCCTGCGGACAACCTTGAACCTGGAAGGAAGCTCGCTGGCTGCTGCCCCCACCTTCACCAGGACAGCACAGCCGTGAGGAGGAGGGAAGAGGTGTGTGAGCATCAGCCCCGGCCTTCAGCGTGGACGGCACGCTGACACCTGCGGGTCCTCCAGCTGGGACGGGGAAGCGCAGCCTCTAGAGGCGCCCCTCCCCTGGACTTCTGCTTCGGGAAAGTGCTCGCTACAGCCACTAACTGCCTGCCCTCATAAGTGACAGAAATGGTCGACCACAGCAGAACCTTTGCCACTGTCCGCCTGCCATTCAGTGGCCACAGGAACATCCCCTGTTGCAATTGAGGAGATCCCTGGCTCCTGGCAGGAGGGTCCGATGGCTCCCTGTACACTCACAACACGGACCCCCAGGAAGGCCGCCACTGTGTCCTGATGGGTCGGCCTGGGCTGGATGGCCCTATGGAGACAGCCAGTGAAATTGTAGCCTGTCCCTCCCCACACTGCCCCTTAATAGCCCGGACATGTGGCACAGCAACCCCTTTGTGACCAGCAAGACTTGCAAAGGGGCAGGACGCCACCCTAGAAGCCTACATGGGTGATTTGCAGGCCGGGGATAGAGCGTGCTTGAAGGATGTAGCCAGGCCCCTGCCGCTGGACGAAGACAGCACCCTCCCACGATTCTCCAGGTGGACTGAACCTGGCTGGTGAACTGTGGCCCGGGAGCAGAGGGCCCTGGCTTCGCAGAATTGTGCATTGCACCAGAGAACTTTGACCTGGACTGGAAGAGAAGATGGCAAAGACCTTTTTCGTAAAAAGGATTGTAGAAAGCTGGGCGCGGTGGCGCACGCCTGTAATCCCAGCGGCTCTGGGAGGTGGAGGCAGGAGGATCACAAGTTCAAGACCAGAGGCAGGCTGCGTAATTTAGCGAGACCCTGTCTCAAAAACTAAAAATGTGGGCTGAGGGTGCAGCTCAGCGGTCCAGCACTTGGAGAGCATGCAAGCTCGAGGCCCTGGGTTCAACCCCCAGTACCAAAAAAAAAAAAAAAAAAAAAAAAAAAAAGATTGTAGTGGTAGTCGAACGCCATACTGTTGAAGATACATCGTTTTCGCTTCAGTGGCTTTTAATTCTGCTTACAAATTTTAGCTTTGTGTTTTCTCTCTCTCTCCTTTTCTCTCCCCCCACCCCCTTGCCAAAGTTAGCTCCTTGGTTGAAGTCCTTGGAGTCTCTTGTTTTTCATGCATGATGTGCCAAGCCAGCATAAGAGAGCGCACAAGCAGCCACTTCACAGCAGACTGCAGTTGTCTGGTTTATGTCTGTACACAGCTGTGTACATGACAAAGACTGTGGGTGCAGAGTGGTTCGCACTGTCCAGGCTAGCTCTGCAAGGACAAGGCCCAGGGTGGCATATGTTGACCCTAGACGGGACTTCTTTTGCCCTATAGCCCCTCCTGGACCATTTTCCTTCTGTTTTATTTTTTAAATTAAACTTTCCAAATTGGATGATTCTGGGCTTTCTCCATGGTGGACTTTTGTTTCGGCTCGTGTTCTCCATATGGATATTGGAAGAGAGGGAGGTTCTTTCTGATACTAAAAACCTTCCTTTCTGACAAAAATATAAATAAATAAGTAAATAAACTCCACTTTCATCATGTGTACATTGAAGACAAGGTCATAAAGATTAAAAGATATAATGCATATAAAATACTGACGAAACTATCTGACATATTATAAATGCTCAAAAATATTTGCTACTTTTTTTGTGTGATATCCTTTCTTGACCACAGCAGGCTATGTTGACTGAAAAATAGTAAAAGAATACACAGAATGATATTAGTAACTAAAGGAAATACTAACCAAAAGAAAACTGGATCCTGTACCTGCACAAAGGGAGCCAATCCTCACTGGATGATTGTCCCGCTGCACTAAGCCTGTAATTGTCCACTAGATGAAAATGAAGAATGTTCCTGCAAAGTTTACCATGCATAAGAGAAGGTAAACCACTGTGAGTAAATCCAAGGTACAAAAGAAATGGGACATTGGGACTCCTCCCTCCACATAACAGCCTGAGCAGACTTATGGCCATAGGCAGCTAAGTGTACTGATGCAGGAAAATCCATGGGGCCCAACAAAAGAGGCCAGGAACAGCCCCATGTGTAGGTGGAACTTCCATGTGACAGGAGACAGGGACGTTAGTGTGGGAACAAATTCATTTAACAAACCAGGCACCCAGCACTCATCATCCCAGTAGGAAAGAATGGAAAGGATCCTTAGTGTACATTCATCCTATGCAAATATCAACCCCAAATATATTGAGAAGTTAAATGTTTAAAGCAAATTTTAAAAATAGGAGAAAATTAGCCAGGTGCTATAGTGCACACCTGTAATTCCAATGACTGGGGAGGCAGAGGCACGAGGATCACCAGTTCAAAGCCAGAGGCAGCCTGTGGAATTTAGCAAGACCTGTCTCAAAACATAAAATAAAAAGAGGACAGGGATTCAGCTCAATAGTAGAACCCTTACCTAGCATGTGTGAGGCCCTGGGTTCAATCCTTGAGTACTGAAAAAAAATTAGGAGAAAATTTAGAGGATAAAGAATAGCTTTTTAACTCAAGGTGAGAAAGTTTGCTTAAATAAAGCATACAAAATGCTAAACTAAAGAAAGGGATATATAAATTTGACTAGTCTAAAATTAAGAGCTTTTTTAAAATAAAAAGATACCACGAAAAAATTCAAATACAAGGTATAATTTTGGAAGAAGGTGCTCTTATAGCAGATAAAATTAACAATGCAAAGTAGGAAGAATTTCTAAATAATTAATGAACAACAATCAAGTGGATACAAAAATGTGCAAAAGATATGAGCAGGCATTTCATCTAAGAGGAACACAATAAACTCATTGAGTTGCATGAAGGAAATGCAAATTAAGAAGATAATATTAACTTTACCTTTAAGTAATAAAAATCATGTAGCTAATAATATCAAAGGTTGCAAGAGTGTGAATCAAAGATTTTCTTTTACATTGATGGTATATATAGCACATATAAACTGGTACAAACAATTTGTAAAGCAACATGGAGCTCAGCTTTACTTATCTAAAATCTGTAAATTCCACTCAAAGAGTCAGCTCAAGGAAAGCTATTACTTGTGTCCTAGAAAATGTCTACACAGTAACACTCATTATAAAGAAAGAACTGGAAATAATCCAAATGTACACTGACAGAAATAACAGAATATGGTGTCTTTCACAAGAGTATTTTTAGGTACATACAACGACTGGATAAATATCACTGTCATTTTATTGAATCAATAAAGCAAGTCTCAGAAGGCAATATACAACTCACAACCTTTTTTGAAATTCAAAACCAAGCAAAAGTAAATGATACTCTTTAGGTATTCAGTATATACAATAACTCATCTACATTTAAAAAAAAAACAAGAGAATGATAGATATAAAATTCAGGTGTTGTTTTCAACAAAAAGGTAGGGACATGGGGTTGGGAAAACAATTTTCTAGTTCTTAGATTAGATAATGGTTTGAGAGTGTTTTTTATAGAATTAAAAATAAGGACCATAGAGAATAAATCGACCCATAACCTACATAAAGAAAGCTAATGCATGGAACACAATGTGATACATTGTGAACTAAGAATTATGATTATTATGATTTGTGAGGCCTAGTAAATAAGTAAAAATTAAGTGACAAGCACTTATACAGGAAAGAGTTTCGAAGGAAGGGGATTGCAGTGTCTGGAACTCCTACTGGACCTCCAATCTGAAGAGCCCTCTCAGTTCATTGGGAAGACTGTCTAGTGCTAGTGAGTGGTCAGTAGTGATTGTAGTAACTGCATCCCTGAGTAAGAGGATTTTGACTCAACTGCTTGAACAAGTATTACTTTTACAATAATATGTAATGGGTGGACATCTGGGTAAACACAATCAGATCACTATCATTTTTGTGTTAATTGGTTTGTCTTAAGATTTAAGATTTAAATTAAGATGACCAATGACTAAACAATATGAAAATATCAATCTTTAAATCAAACAAAACCTCTCTTTCATGATTGTCAAAAAAATTGAGATTGACAGTGATGCTAACATATGATACTGAAACACACACACACATATACACACACACAATCAGCAATACTTAAAATGCAAACTCTTTTCTTTCAAGGGCAGTCAATAATGGTCACCTCACAAAGGCAAGTAATACAATGAAAACCTTTATATTGGTTGGAACTGTGTCCTAGTTTTAAAGCTGATGTTAGCTTAGCAATGAAGTCATAAAATAAGAAAAAAAGTAGATAATTGGGAAAAATAGTGATAACAAAATTACATATATATATCTATATCTACAAAGGATGGAGTAAGAATTGTATAAAATATATATTAGAAGTTCTTTCAGCAAGGCTTCTAGACTATAACTTATTCTGTAATGGTAGTGAGTCATAAAATTTTGGTGTCAGAATGAGATGGTCTCTCAACATTAATTGAAGAACAGTAAATACTTTGATTTGCTTTTGAAAGGAAATAGCATGAGATTTTATTATAGGGCTCTAATGCATATGAAGGATCACATGAATTCTGAAAGGTAATTTTTTTATTGCTTCCATTCTTTGCCCACATTCCATTAAAATTATTCTCTCTTTAAGGCCAATATGGTGGTGCACACCTGTAATCCCAGTACTTGGAAGGTTGAAGCAGGATAATTGAGAGTTCAAGGCCAGCCTAGGCTCCATAGCAAGACTTGTCTGAAAAAATGTCTCCATATTTACTCTGACTCTTGAATAGGTTTCATCTGTCATAGGCCATTGCATCTGTATGGAGCCCTCTTGCCTTCTCAAACATTTCCTCCAATGTTCTGTTATAGGAAAGGAAAAGTACATGATTATTTAAATACAGACCTTTTGCATGCCACTCTAAAAATATAATAACTCTCTTTCTGGAATAGCATTTTGAAGTATTTACCTTCAGCAAGACAAAATACATCAAAACTAAGTTTTCTTGTTAGATAATGGGTGAGCAGTGGTTGATTTGAATTAGAGTCATCTAAATGCCATTTTTGGGCTGGGATTTAGCTCAGTTGGTAGAGCTCCGCTTTGCAATCTCTGAGGTCCCGAGTTCGATTCCCAGCACCACAAAAACGGGAGAAGGACATGGCGCAATCCACTCCCAAGGCAATCCCGAAACAATCAGCCATTGAAAACCCTATAAGGGTCGCTATGTGTCAGACATGACTCGATGGCACCTAACAACAACAACAACAAATGCCATTTTTAAAGTATAATGAGTTTTAATACAAATTGCATCTGTACTTTCAGAAAATCATACCTCAATATTCAAAGCTAATTCTGAGTAACATATCACTGCCCAGACTGACCCTGCTCCATGTAGGTGTCACATGGTTTCAAAATCCTAATTCACATAATACCCAATACAAATGACAAACATGTTCTGATCTTCTCTAAGTCCAGTCATAACAAGGGCCAAGGAGAGATGCCCAAAATGCTGCCAGGAAAGGGACATGTTGGAATGCAGGGGTCACAAACTGGTGACCTTAGGAGAAATTTGGTCCTTCCTCCTAAAGAAAGATAAATGCCTCTAGGCAGGCATTCTTTCTTACCCCTCTGGCTCACTAATTTATGTCTCTTCAAGGGCATTTTAGTTTTGTGACTCTTGGTGGTTTAAGGAAATTCATTAAGTGTGTCTCTTAGGACCCTTTATTACAGAGGCAATGGCAAGGGTCTTTATTGCAGAGACCTCCAATATGTTGACCAGATTCTATTACTAAATCTGGGAAATAAGTCATTCACAGGCTTTTCATTCATGAAAGACTTTCTTTTCCACAGACATGTTAACATGCACCAAGTCAAGAGTCTCTAATGATTCAAGGTTTCCAAGGTCAAATTTCTTCATCCAATCAAGTCATGGGCAGTTGAAGCAAAAGTAGGTTAACCTTGATTTAGAGCATTCAGCCTTCAGAATGTATCTGGTAAGCAAGCCAACTCTAGGTCAATAAACACATTTGTCAGGATTTTATCTTTTTTAAAAAAAGAACTTCCTAATCTTTATACCCACAAAGAAAAATGATAATTAAATATTAGTTTGAGAATTCTGCTTCCTGACTCCTTCTGACTCTACTAGAATATATCAATGAGGCGTCATCAATAGATTTGGTGAATGTTTCCATTGAAAAAAGTATTATACTAAAAGACACATTGTTATTAATCCTCCTCCAAATATTCCCCCAGCTTCAAACACACTTATCTCATTTCTTCCCATTTGCTGAAGCAGTTCCAGAAGTCCTCTTTTGTGAGTGTCTTTAGTTGCGCTGTTGTGGCTGCCTTGATGTCTTGAATCAGTTCTAAACATTTTCCTTTCATGGTCATTTTGACTTTGGGGAAGAGCCAGAAAATGCACAGTGCCAGATCCAGTGAATAAGGTGGGTGAGGATACACCATAATGTTTTTATTTGACAGAAATTCCCGTACTAAAAGCAATGTGTGATAGAGCACTGTCATGATGGAGGATGAAAGTAAAAACATGCATGAAAAAGGACTTCCAGAATTGCTTCAGAAAGTAGCAAGAACAATGGGATAAATGTGTTGGTAGCCAGTGGGAGGATGTAGGGGAGGGTGCGATTAATGGCAATGTGTCTTTTCCTATAATAAATATTTTAAAATTTAAGCTTCCAACATATATTTCCTTTTTTTT
This sequence comes from Pedetes capensis, assembly GCA_007922755.1. Classification (NCBI taxonomy): domain Eukaryota; kingdom Metazoa; phylum Chordata; class Mammalia; order Rodentia; family Pedetidae; genus Pedetes; species Pedetes capensis. Next base: position 489 of record VMDO01040512.1, on the reverse strand, counting down.
TTCCTGTGGTACTGGGGTTGAACCCAGGATCTTGCTCTTGCATGCTTTGCAAGTGGTGTACCACTGTGCTGCACCCTCAGCCCATTTTTTCACTTTTTTGAGACAGAGTCTCGATAAATTTTGCAGACTGCCTCTGATCTCGAACTTGTGATCCTCCTCCCTCTGCCTCCTGAGTCGCTGGGATTACAGGCGTGTGCTACTGTGCCTGATTTTCAACATATATTTCCATCTGAATTCAAATTTTCTAGGTAAATATTAAAACTGGCATCTTTATTATTGTTTTAAAAAATTTATCTTTTTTACCACATCAATCAGAAAACTGAAAAATATAGACAAAGCAATTTGAGAGAATGGTTCTTTCTGAGTGAGACAGTAGTTACTGGTGAAAACAGGATTTTCTATGGCCTTGATGTAAGTAATGATTCATGCAGTTATGATCACTTCTAGATTTACCTTTTTCCTGCAGATGTGGTATGTTAATCATGTGTC
>VMDO01040511.1:0-11866 GCA_007922755.1 Pedetes capensis | reverse complement strand
CTATTGTCAGTGCTTCTCTGCTGTTCATAGGGTTTTCAATGGCAGATTGATTTTTGGGAGGGGGTTGCCAGGTCCTTCTCCCAAGCCTACAGCTTCTGGTGTTTCCAGGCGGTCTCCCATCCAGGTACTAACCAGGCCCGACCCTGCTTAGCTTCCGAGATCTGACAGGATTGGATGACACAGGGCTATGGCTGCAGGCCAAAAGTGACTGCAGCAGTATATAAACAAGGAATTGCCAGAAAACCAAGCCAGATTCAGAAGACAGTGTGAAATCAGGGACATCATTGCTGATGTCAGATGGATTTTAGCCAAAAACAGAGAATAGCAGAAAGATGTCTATCTATGTTTTTTCCACTATGCAAAGGCATTTGACAGTATGGATCATAACAAATTATGGATAACACTGCAAAGAATGGGGAGAGCCTCAGGTAGATGGAGTGACACAACGTCTGCAACAATGGCACAGAATCAGGCAGTGTTTCACTTTGCTGTACATAGGGTTACTTATGAGTTAGACCCAACTCAGTGGTACCTAACAACAACGTTATCTTTTAAATGCATGTGCATTATGTATTTACACAGAAACTCATATAACATTAATTTAGCCTATCAGGACATATTTTGATTTTCAGCTTAACCTGAATATAAATATGACCAGTTTAAACCCCCATTTCTACCTTTTTTTCCAAAGAGAAATATTTAACATTCAAGCTTCAGCAGTAATCTGAGTCTTAATCAGTTTATTCTATCCTGGATCTCAAGACATTGCCTCCTATTCCCCTGTCATTATTACCAAGCCAAATTTCTACTCCTATTGTGATTTGTTTTAGTACCCATTACTCTATCATATTTTGCCTACATTCAGAAGATTTTGTTTGTTGTTGTGAGGTGCCTTCATGTTGTGTCCTACTCATAGCGACCCCTGTAAGGTTTTTAATGGCTGATTGTTTGCTGGATTATTTCAGGAGTGGGCTGCCAGGTCCTTTTCCCATTTTCATTCTGCTGGGTATGGAACCTGGGGCCTCAGACTGTGCAGAGTGGCACTCTACTAACTGAGCTAATCCCCAGCTCACATTCAGAGGATACTCTATCCTTTTTTACCCACAGACTTCAACACCAAGATATTTCCCATGAGGGTAGGCATGAAAATAAATCTATTTGGCATAAGAAAACCTGCTTTTAAACACTTGAATTCACTGCCTCTTTCTTTCCCTTCTTTTATAATATGCTGTAATGATGGTATGATTTAGATTTGATTTCTGTGAGGCCCCAAAGATTCATATTTTGGAAACTGGGTACCTAATGTGGGAATGTGAGATATGGTGGGACCTTTACGAAGTGGGGCCTAGTGGGAGGTGGTTAGATCATTGGAGGTCTATACACAGAAGTGATTATTGTCGTTCTTTTGGGACTCCAGTTAGTCTGGGGTGGGGGAGAGAGGGAGAGAGAGAGAGAAAGAGAGAGAGAGAGAGAGAGAGAGAGAGAGAGAGTGAGCTCTCGAACTTAGACCAAAAGAGAAAGATGATACAAAGGTGAGTGATCCCAGAATCTCTGTCTTTTTGTCTTGCTGTGTGATCCCTTTCCCATGTGGTCAGGCGCAGATGACATTCTCCAGTAGACTATCACCAGAAGCAAAACCAATGAGGCTGTCCCCCTCACTTTGGGGGTATTTTTCTTCTTTACTTGCTGACTTTATTTCTTCTTATTTCATCCTCTGTTCAGTTTTTAAGAATGTTGACCTTACGGATATTTGGAATCTTAAGAGAGTCTATTAACCTTACTGAGTCCCAGACTTCTTAACTGAAATATGAGATAAGCTATTTACTTTGGAGGAGAATGGTAGAGATTAAGTAATGTGTGTAAAGCACTTAGCATTGTGCTCAACATTAAATTCTATGGTAACTACTTATCAAGTTTTCATATTTCAATGTATAGTTGCTTTTAGACTTCTAAATCTTATCCCTCCTTTCTCTCTTTGCCATTCACGTAACTGATCACAGCATTTCAGCTATTGTGCATTAAGTATTGTTTAATAACCTGATTTGTCTTTTTTCCTGTATTTTGGAAGTCTTTAGGCTTTTCTTTTAGGGACATTGACCTGAATAAATATTGCCACAACAAAAATACCATTCTGAACCTAATTATTTTCTTCCTAGGCATAAAGTAGTGTTTCCTTAATTTATTGACTTAGCACCTGGACCAATTAACTTGTTTTGTTAGAGTAAGGGCTAAACAAGGTGAGAAGCAGTAGTTCATTCCCTATTTAGGCCAGCTGGGGTTATCGCAAAGACATATTCCTTTCATGGTCACAGATGTGCCCCTAAACCTGACCATCTGCTTGGCAAATGAGCAGAAGGGCCAGAGTAAGAAACAGTGGACTGTGTTCTGAAAGCCAGTCCCAGAGCTAAGCACTGTCTCCCACTAATCGCAGCATCATTGTATTTAAAGACTAGAGCACAGTGGAGCAGATGTCTTGGGTATGATACAGAAGCAGTAACAATTGGGAGGAGAGTGAGAAAAATGAAAGCCTTAGACAAAGTGGCATCCAGCAGGGTCTTTCAGTGTATTTATTTAGGTGTATCTTTAATTCTAAATTACTTCAAAGGGGTAAAAGACGAAGACTTTGTAAGATTTTCAAGTGAACATCTATTTGATAATCATCCTCCAGCCAATCTCATATTGTGGAATATGAAATGTGGAACACATGCACACAGGCACACACACACACACACACACACACACACACACACAGAAAGAGAGAGAGGGAGAGAGGCAGAGACAGTTAAGTTCTCTTAAGTTAAAATCATGTTATGCTGTTGGGTGCTACTTGACATAATTTAGGTCTTCTTGATTTGTTTTAACTAGAAGATTTAAATAAAATTTTCACTGAATGAAAGAATTTGAATTATAGCCCCCCAAATGATACATTTTAGTGCACAGTTTGAAAATTCTATCTGTCATCACCTTCTGAATTCTAATTAGGCAAATTTAAGTTGATTTCTGTGTCAGACCACTCTGCCCAAAGATAAAGTTGTACCATTAAAATAAAGAGGCACAGACATCAACAGAATCTGAGACACTTGGGTTTCTAATAAGAAATTCTTCATCAAAAGACTGATACTTTGCACATTGTTCTATTTTTATCCCGTGCCAAAGAAAATGGTGAGAATTTCTATTTTTACAAAGGGAGAAAGAAGAGTATTCACACATAAATAGCATATAGATATGGGACACTTTGATCAAGTTACATTTATATTATCTTTGAAATACTAATGAGATTTTTCCACTCAGAGAGAAAAAATGTTTATTTTATCAAAGTATTTGCTATTTCACATACTATTTAAGATTCGTATTTTTAGCACTCAACAATTAAAAGTCAGAGACTTTTTGGAAGTGAGTTGTCAAATCTTTATTTATTCACTATCTTGTGATATTTTACAAGTCAGTATTGTACTTTAATGATTTGTAGATCTACTTACCAAATGTAAATATTGCTTATCAGCAAACATGAGTTGAGAGAATTATTGATAAAGTTTTTCAATGAAATGTGAATAAAGACACTGCATGTCATTCTTGATTTTATCTTTCTTTGTGAAAGGTGCAAGGGGAAAATTACCTCTTGTGGGAGTCATTTAAAGTCATACTTTTCTGCTCTGTTATTCCTGGGACAGCTGGAAGGAGCAGAGTAAGAGGGAGCATAGCTGAGTTTTCTGGAAGCAGGGGATCCATTACCCCATCTCTGAATTCCTTATGCCATGTACAGAGGAAATATTCAACAATGGTTTTTCAACAAATAAATCAAGCTTAGAGATATCTCCTTCAGGTATGATTTGTATTCAGGTATGGTTGTGGTGAATTATATTCTCTTGTTCAATGTATGCCTATCATTGCAGCCTCACCTCCACAGATATGTGGACAAAGCCACGTAATATGCCTTCATTTGATGACACATTCTTAAGATTAATCTAAACCAATGTGTGTTCAATTGCCAAAGCCCATGAATATGTCCCTAAATAGAAACAGAGAATATTAACCATCCATTCGCCCCAAGAATAAACTATAACTCTCAAATGTCTAGTACTTATGAAAATTCCAAATGATAAAAATATTCAAGAGCCTAAAACAGACATCTATTCTGAGATATATCAAATTTTATGTTTTAATTAAAGTAGAAAATGAAATTTCTCATATTTTGGGGCTAGTAGCAAGAAAAATTATAATCCTTAAAAATCTTAAAGCACTATGAACTTTTTAAGCTTCCTACTACTTTTATTCTAGTTTTTATTATCTTCATATTCATATTATCTCAAAAATAATTTTTAAAAGATATTTTTATCTTTTTTATATTATATATGAATTTTGTAACATGGCCTAGATTCTACAGCAATAGACCATAAACATGCATAAAATTGATAATTTTCTTCTTTGTTGTTGCAGTACATAGTTTAGTGTTTCCCACAATAAATAGTTCATAGCCGAATCATGTCTTACAGACCTATCACTGTGGCATCCGATCTCATCAGATCTCGGAAGGAAAGCAGGGTGGGGCCTGGTTAGTACTTGGATGGGAGACCATCTAGGATCACCAGGTGCTATAGACTTGAGAGAAGGACCTGGCAACCCATTCCCAAAAAACAATCTGCCATTGAAAACCCTGTGAATAGTAGAGAAGCACTGACAATAGTGTTTCATCTGTTGTACACAGGGTCACTATGAGTCGGATACTGACTCCAGGGCACCTAACAAAACAAGCTGAATCACAAGAACTTCATGTCTAAAAGTAAAATTGAAGGGCAACTGAAGAAACAGAAATACATGTGTGGAGAGTACAGTAAGTTATAGTATGTAAATAAGGGCAGTAGTTTAGACAATGTTGCATTAAAATATGATCCAATGGTGCAAAAGGACCAATAGGAGTAATTTAATTAATATTGTACTGTTATGAACAGAAACAAAGGAAACCGTTAGCCATACTATGGTTGAAAAGCAAAGGAAAGTTGGAATTAAAAAGTTCATTTTGTTTGTGAGATAGCTAAGTGAGTTAATTCATGAATTCCAGAGTAGTAAATTAGTCAACCATTTGCTATATTGTAAAATATTCACATAAAGTTTTATTTGGCTCTGAGCTCTTCCATATACACTATGCTGTTTATTCATAATAGTTTAGTTCTGTGTCACACATTGTGACTATATCAGGAATTATTTACTAATAGATTTGTATTAAAAGAAATGGTGATTTTGCAGCTTCAGTTGAATAACCTTTCAGAATTTCTAGCTAAGTCAATGAAGTTTCCAAGTTGATATAAGATTTCATTGTGTAATGTTTTTATATGTTTAACTTTCTATTATTGATATTTTCAAAAGAAAAATTTTAAGGTGAGAATATATTGCCTTTCCACAATGCATGTGTCAAGAATGTAAACTAGATAAATCCTTAATACTTTCCAGATATTTATGATTAAATAAACTTGTAAATATAGTCACCCTTGTTAGTTTAAGGTTAATATTTTAAAGCAAAGACAAATAAAGAAGTCTTAGTTTATCAGAACCCCAGGCTCCACTTAATAAACTTCAGAACTATGCCACTCAGAGTTACAAAGCAATTATAAAGGAAAAACAAATAAGTGTTATCCACTTGAAACTTTTTCATTTTTAGGTGATAATACATTGTTATAAATTGAGAAATTAGGCCCATGGGACTGTATTGGAGTGCAGGAGATTTTCAAAAGCATTCACTTAAAAAGTCAATTCACTAATCAGCATTCAGTTTTGAAATTGAAATGACTCTTTATACCAAAAGTTTCATTTTATCTTAGAGTCTCTTCAGAAACAGAATTAGGTTAAGTGTCTAACATCCTTTTTCCAATGGAGGGAGACTGTTCAAATGGTTAGAGTGCAATGTGACTGCAGATCTTTGGTCTGAATTTGTTTTGAGTCAGCAGAATTTGCCTCTAAACAGTCTCTGTTCCCATTTAGGAGCACATGGTCTCCATCATGAATGTTTATAATAATATAACATTAAAAACCAAGAATAAAATTATAAAAAATGATGAATAATGCCCATAGTCAAATAATTTGTTTCATTTGATCCACATAGTAATCATATAAAATTTTCATATCTATTTTGCTCATGAAGTTAAGGCTTAGAAAGGTTAAGTAAAGTGCCAGATGTTATAGAGCTAATGTCCCAGGATTTGAATCAAATGTATAAAAGCCAAAGACCATGCAATTAAACTTTATACCAGTGTTCTCCTACTTAAAAGTTAACAGACAAATTCTCATGGATTTGAGAATTCTATTTGAGTAAACATGTATGGTTACCATTAGTTCAGCATTTTCTAATGAAAGAAGCAACAATAGACCCACATCTAACTTTGTACTAAAGATTAATTATTTTGCTTTCATGGTTTCCCAAGGTATTCAGTTTCCAAGGTATTTATTGATCAGAATGTGCCAGTTGCTCTGTAAAGAAATGAGGATAGAGCAGAATTTTCTTTTCTTTTTTTTTTTCCTTTTTGCAGTATTTGGGTATTGGCCCCAGGACCTTGCATATACTTTGCAAGTGCCCTGTCACTGGGCTGCATCCCTCAGTCCATTTTTTTTTTTTATTTTTTAATTTTGAGTCAGGATCTGACTAAGTAATGTAGGCTGCCCTGGCCTTCAACTCTCCATCCTCCTGCCTTGGCTTCCCAAGTGGCTGGGATTATAGACAAGCACCACCATGCCCACCTAAAGCAAAAGTTGAGCACATAAAAGCACTTGTTTCAGGGAGTGTGCATTTCAATGAGAGAAGAACGACACTAAAAATTAATTTAAAAAATGCATAGAATGCAAGATAGTGATATGTGATTTAAAAATTAAAATAGAGCATAGGAAGAGTCTAGGAGATCAAGGGGTTAGAGGGTTACATTTTAAAATAGAGTGGTTAGTGAAGACCTCCTTTGGAATGCGATATTTAAGGTAACAACTTAGTGAAATAATCAAGTGGACAAGCTTTGAGTTTACCTCAAGGTAATCCACACATGGGGGAAAACAAGTAGAAAGCCTGAGGCTACAAGTTGCTGGCTGAATTTGAGCAACAGCAAGGGCATCACTGTGCTAGGTCAGAAGAAGGAAAGTGACAGTAATAGGACTGAGAAGGAGTAGGACCGAGTTGGGTGTTGAAGAGAGGCATTGGAGATATACACCTGGAAGCAAATAACATAAAAATGGATATTTAGGCATGAATATGGAAGAGAATGCATGAGACTCAGAATAATCATACAGATAGATTTTCGAGGGTCAAATCCTAGATCTCTAATTTTGGAGGTGAAGAAAAATAAGAGAAATCATCAAAGGAAAGTAAGGAGAACTAAGAAGAGAAAAGGAGAAAGCCTGGAAAAGTATTATATACTGAAAGCTAGGACACAAGTGTGTATCAGGAAGGGAGTAATTAAATATGTCAGATGCTATCAATTGGTAGACATGATGAAGACTAACAACTAACTGTTGGAATTCCAATTCAGAATTGGTAGATTCCTTGACAAGCAGTATCAATCAAGCAGTAGCCTCCAAGCCTAACAAGAAAACATTTATACAGGACAATATTTCTTTTCTTAATGTATCTAATAAAATGAGAATGTCATTTGTTATTTTAAAAGTGTTTTATGTAGTATATTTTTATGTGTTTCAAGGAGGAAATTTTTATTAAATAGAAAGGTAAAATTTTCCAGAGTTATGTTTTGGGACACACTATATTAGAATGATGGAACCATAAAAATAGTAGTTATTATATTTAAAAATTATCCACCATACAAAAATAATAATAAAGTATTTAATGTTTTAATTTTATAGATTTGTTCATTTTTAATTTTCAAATCTGGTTTATAGTTTTATTAGGTTTAATAAAACAATTAGATCATAGAAAGTATATCTCTAGTATATTTAACATATTTATTCAAAATTTTACAACTAAAAGAAAATTAAGTCAACATGAAGAGGTAGTATTTGAGAGTCATTCTTCCTGGAAAGAAAGATGGATGTTGCTCTATAATGGAAAATTGTACATATAGTATTACACTATCTCTCAGCAGGCACAAATCAAGGTTGGAGGGAAAGGAAAGGATTATTACTGGTGTCTACTTAGGAAATCTCAAAGGTTGTTGTAAGTGAAGGGTGGCAGAATACTCCACCCTAAAATATGCCACTTTGGCATATAGATTATTTTGAGCTAATAGCACTTAAAGGGTGGAGGGGTTGAAAGAAGCAGATATAGAAACAGAAGGAGGAAGAGGAGGAAAAAAGTAGGTACAAGAAGTGCACTCTGACCATCTGTTTCTCCATCCTGAAATTAGGAGATAAAAACCTTGTATGGAAGATGTTCTTTCTATATCAGGGATAAAATAATGTTCTTATCACCAGAAATAGGAAATTCACACTGAGGGAATTCTGCACAAACCTTATTAAAATAATTCATATCTTCCTTAGCCGCTCAGACTTCAGTTACTTCCCTACAATTGCTTCTCGAATAAAACTAGGGTAAAAACTTTTAAGGTTTTGTCAATTCTTTGGGTCTTCACTTCCTTATGATGGTTTCTGGATCTTGTAAAACTTATAATATACACATTTGAATGTTTTTATGCTCCTAATCTGTTTTACATTAGTTTAATTATCAGGGCAGGTGAAAAAGACTAAGAGGTACAAGTAAAATTTTGTCTCTTCAATAAGAGTAGGACATTAATATAGCAAGTCTGTTAATGTTACCAAAAACATAATAAATATAACGTTAGGGTTAGCTAGTACTATTACTGGAATTTTGGAGATGATGAGTATTTGGAATACTGCAAAATTATTTTACATCTAATTATTTAATAATATCCTATTCCATAATAAATTTTCACTTCTTGTGATATTTTGTACCATTGTCAGATATAAGCAAAGTAAAATAATCAAATCTTGAAAAAAATTGTGAACAATAATAGATCTCAAAATTACTTTACAAAGATGATATATATGTATTCTAAGCTCAGAGTTTTCAACATCTTCACTTTGATCTTAATTTTGACTATTGTTAATGATTGCCTTGTGAGTTTTCACAATTGAGGCTGTCAGGTTTAAAACATTGTGTGAAGAAATAATTTTGTGTCTTAAACTGAAGTCAATTGCACTGTTTGTAATATATATACTAATATATACTATAGATATGTACAATCTATATCTATACATATTTATATATAACATTTTGTTATGTGCCATGAGTTGGATTCGACTCATAGTGACCCTATTTACAACGGAATGAAACAACCCAACTCTGTGCCAAGCACACAATCTTTTCATGTTTGAGCCATTTTTGAAGCCACTGTTTCTTCTCACTTTGAGTCATGCCACATCAGCAAAAGGAAGTGCCAGGGGCTTTACTCCATTCCCATCATTAAGGTTGACTCTACTTTGAGGAGGCAACCCTTCCTCAGTCATCTTTTAAATGCCTTCCAGCCTGGAAGGCTCATTTTCCAGCACTATATTTGTCAGTGTTTCTCTGCTATTCCTAGGGTTTTTGAAGCTAATTGTTTTGGGAGTGGGTTGCTTGGTCCTTCCCACTAATCTGTCTTATTCTGGAAGCTCAACTGAAACTTGCCCACCCTGGGTGACCCTGCTGGTGTATGAAATACCAGTGGCGTAGCTTTCAGCATCACAACAACATGTGAGCCCCCATAGCACAAAAAGCTCACAGACACGTGGGTGATATAAAACATAGGTAACGCATATTCTCTATATACATATATGACATAGATATTAATATGTCAACATAATGCTCTATAAAATGTATATTATGTATAAGTATATAAAATATATTTAGATATATTATATAAAATATGTGTTATATAACATACAAGCGTGTGTGTGTGTGTGTGTGTGTGCGTGTGTGTCTATGTATATACTATATACCTCTCAACACAAACATATGGTATATGTGTATATGTGGTATGGAGAACATGATTTGGAATATAAATATATTTTATGTTTATATGTATTTATAATAGTCAATTAACTAGATCTTGAAAAAATTATGAAGGATAATAGATCTTGAGATTACTTTACAAAGATAATATATATGTACTCTAAGCTCCAGAGTTTTGATATCTTCTTTTTGTTTTAAATTTTGACTATTTATGTTAATAATCTCATGAATTTTCATGATTGTACATGTATACATATATATTTATATACAAAGTATTTATCTTAAATATTATATAAAATACAATCTTTAATGTAATTATTTTGTGTAGATAAATAGTAAACTTAAAAATTAATTTTTAAAATTGAATTATTTAATAGAGACATTATTTATTCCTGATTTTTACCACAATGCTAAGTTCCATAATTGCCTTAGAAACTAAAGGGAAGTATTCAGGTCTTATAATCTAAAGTATATTTTTAGTCCTCAATCTGGGTATTCAGATGAGATTCCATTTCTTTCTCCTAATAGCCAGTCTTTCCTAATTCCATCTTTAAATCCTCCTATTAGCATACTTAAGAAGAGTACAGTTAAAATTCTTTGAAACAATTTAAACTTAAATTCTATCTCTACCCTCTCTGTTTTCAAGGGCTGCTTGAGGCCAATTCCATGTGAAAGATTCCCAACTGTTATTGCTTTGCTGGAAGAAACAAGGGAGAAAAGAATGTCTTAAATTAATTTTTAGACCATACTAAGTCCAGATTTTCTTTCTTTTCATATCCGCTTCTGCCTTTCGGTATTATTGAGGTTCTTTAAACAAGGCCTTGAGCTATTCATTGTTAAGTGATTCACCACCAAAAGATTTTTTTCTTAAAAGATTTTATTTGGGTTGAAGGAAAAGGAAACTATGAAACTGGCAATTCATTTTTGAAATCTCATATCACTGGAAAACCAACAAATGCAGGGTTTTCTAACCATTAAAAATTAGGTAAAAAATGCATAAACAACTTTAGTTGAAGAACTTTCACCTTCCAAGTTACCATGTTTTCAAATAAAAAGGAATTTTAGCCTGATGCCCTGGTACATGCCTGTAATCCCAGGGACTCAGGAGGTGGAGGCAGGAGGATCACAAGGTGGAGGCCAGAGGTAGCCCGCACTACTTAATGAGACCCTGTCTCAAAAAAATTAAAAAGGGGTTCAAGTTGCAGCTCAGTGGTAGAGTGCTTGCAAAATATGGGCAAAGCCCTGGGTTCAAGCCCATAAATATACAAAACAAACAAAACACCTGAATTTTACTTCCAATGATTTCTAAGAAATACTGTCTTCCTCGTGAAAATCCTATCAGACTTTTCCATACCCTCTTGCCCTTGACATTTACTACCTGTCCTTGTTGTACTTGTACTAACCAGTTTTAGGAAGAATATCACTATGCCAATTTGAAAAGAATCTTTTACCTTCCATATCTCACCACTCTGGACTACCTTCTCCAAGAATGCTATTAGGTTAAACAGAATCTATCTCCTTTGAAAGGTGACATTTCCTCTGATAAATCCATCCACCACTCCCCTTCTCTACTCTATTCCTTGACTACAACCTCCGCTTTTTCTTCTTGCATTTGGAATTGAGGCTAGTTCTATACTGAGCATTCTTCTTCCCCTATTGAAATGGTTTCTAAGTAAAATCTATTTTAATATCTACAACAACAGTTTATCTGTTTTCTCTTTGATCATCTTCATTCAATATTTGGTTTCTTCTTGAACAAACTTAGTTGCACAAAAGTTTAGTTATTTTAAGTGTATACTTCCTTCAAATTATATATCAAACACTTCTAAACCTCCACTATGTTGTTTGATATTACAAGAATATATTTCATAATTATATTCTCGTTTAATACAAACATATATATACATATATATATATGAACACTTCTTT
>VMDO01040510.1:0-11871 GCA_007922755.1 Pedetes capensis | reverse complement strand
AAGAGAAACAACACATGTTCTCACTCATATGAGAGAGCTGACTGAAAATTACAAGAAGGAAAAATCCTACTCAAAGGTCAGATCACATTAAAAGGGGGGGGGAAGATAAGAATGAGGTCAATATAAATAGTCTAGAAATCGCATGTAATTGTTCTAACAAGATAGAAACAAAGACCACTACAGGAAAAGTTTCTATCTTAAACAGAAATGGAACCCAAGGACATATAGAAAAATACTATATAGTAAAAGATAGAGAAAACTTGGATGGGAAACTTAGATGGGAAAGGGGGGAGGGGAGGAAACATAGAGGAGGGTAAGGGGTAACCTATATGAATAATGCTTATCAAATTGCATATATGAAAATTGTCACAATGAAAAGCATGTCAAAATGAATCCCATTATGATGTACCTTAAAAATTTCTAATTAAAAAAAAAAAAAGAAAGGAGTGGAGAAGCAGAGAAACAATAGGAGATTTTGAGATGGTCCCAGGTTGCAGAATGGAGCTGAACAGAGAGAGGGACTGAGCAGGACACATATCTAGCTACGGTTTCCCATAGTGGGAGGGGGCGGGAACAGAGTCCACATCCAAAGAGATGCACAAATCACAAATCAGAAAGACTGAGAAACATAAAAAAGCAAGGCAACACATCTCCTCCAAAAGACTATGATTCTTTAATGACTGAATCCAAAGATACTGAAAGAGTTGAAATGTCAAAGAGTTTAAAAGTCTACTTGTAAAAATGATCAATGACTTCAAAGAGGACACAAACAAGCAAATGAATGAAGTAAGGAAATCAGTGCAGGTCCTAGGTCAGAAAGTCACCAACGTAGAAGGAAAGGTCAGTAAAATGGATGAGAAATTCAGCAAGGATATTGAGATTAAAAAAAAAAACAAAACAAAAAACACACACACCAAAAGAAATGTTGGAAATTAAGAACTCAATAAACCAAATAAAAAACTGGAAAACAATGCCAGTAGACTAGATGAAGCAGAAGATAGAACATCAGGGATGGAAGACTAGGTTGAGGAAATATTATATTCAAATATCAATAAAGGAAAAAAAAATAGAACATGACCACAATTTTCAGGAACTTTGAAGCATGATCAAAAGACCACACCAAGAATCCATGGGGTAGAAGGAGCTGAGATAAAAACTAAAGGCATAGAAAATTTATTCAGTAAAATTATAGCATGAAATTTCCCAAATCTGGAGGAAAAACGGATATCCAATCACAAGAGGCATTTGGAACACCAAACAGACATGACCAGAAAAGAACCTCCCTGTGACACGTAATAATTAAAATGCCAAGATTATAGAACAAAGAAAACATACTAAAAGCTGTAAGAGGAAAAAACAAAAAACAAAAAAACCAACCAAACAAAACCCAACAACTCACCAAGGAAAACCCATCAGAATTACATCAGACATCTCAGCACAAACCCTATACTACAGGAAAGGAAGGAATGATATATTTCAAGCTCTGAAAGTAAATAATTGCCAGCCAAGATTATTATATCCATCAAAACTATCATTTAAAATTAATAGAGAAATAAAGACATTCCAAGACAAGCACACACTAAAAACACTTGACCATAAAGCTAGCACTGCAGAAGATACTTAAAGAATCCTACACATATAAGAGGAAGAAAGTCTCTACCATGAGAGCACAGGAAAGAATAAATTTCATGGGATAAATAGATAATCTAAAGAGAACTAGAAAAGAATCAATCATGCCTAACTAAAAACAAACTAGCAAACCCTGAATATATATAAGGGAGAAAGAAAAGAATGAATAGTATATGAACCAACCAGGAAAACACTTAATACAATTAAAAGAATCAGCAAACTTCTCTCAAAAATAACTCTAAATATAAATGGTCTTAACTCTCTAATTAAAAGATATAGATTAGCTGACTAGATTAGAAAACAAGATCCAACAATATGTTCTTTTTCTGTGAGCTTGGGGTGCATCATTAGGTTACTTGTTTTAGCCTGCTCTCATACTTTAATGTAGACACTCATAGCTGTTAACTTCCCTCTTAGAACTGCCTTTGCTGTATCTCACAGGTTATGGTAGGTTGTGTTCTCATTTTCATTTCATTCTAATATTTTTTAAAATTTCCTCTTGATTTCTTCAAGAATATATTGATCATTTAGGAGTGTATTGTTCATTCTCCATATATTTGTGTATTTTCTGTAATTTCACTTGCTATTCATTTCTAGTTTTATTCTATTATGGTCTGATAAGATTCACGGAATTATTTCAGTTTTTCTGTATTTGTTAAAACTTGATTTAGGGCCTAAAATATGACCTATTTTAGAGAAAGTTCCATGGGCTGCTGAGAAGAATGTGTATTCTGTAGCTTTTGGGTAGAATATTTTGTATATGTCTATTAAGTCCATTTGATCTATTGTGATATTTAACTCTGAAGTTTCTTTGTTGATTTTTTTGTCCGGATGTTCTATATATCAATGAGAGTGTGGTATTGAAGACACCCACTATTATTGTATCTGGATCTATCCTTCCCTTTAAGTCCAGTAATTTTTTTAATGAGGTTGGGTGCACTGATGTTTGGTGCATATATATCTATAATTGTTATACCTTCTTGATCGATTACTCTCTTTATTACTATGTAGTGACCTTCTTCGTCTCTTCAGACTAGTTTTAACTTGATATAAGGATGGCTTGTTGTTGTTAGGGCCATCGAGTTGGTATCTGACTCATAGAAACCCTACATACAACAGGCAAAACAGTATTGTCATGCTTCTCTGCGATTCATAGAGTTTTCAGTGGCTGATTGCTTTTTGGGAATAGGTTGCCAGGTCCTTTTCCCAACCCTACAGCACCTGGTATTCCCAGGAGGTCTCCCATCCAAGTACTAACCAGGCCCAACCCTGCTTAGCTTCTGAGATCTGATGGGATTGGATGCCACAATGCTATGGCTACAGGCAAGGATAGCTACTACTCCTCTTTTTTGGCTTCCACTTGGCTAGTTTGTCAATTTCCATCCTTTTACCTTCAGTCTGTGGATGTCCTTGCCAGTGAGAAGTGGCAAGAGTGCCCACTGTCTCCACTGCTATTCAATGTACCAATTGAACTATTAGGCACAGCAAGAAGACAAAAGAAATAAAAGGGATCCAAATAGGAAAGGAAGAAGCCAAATTATCTCTGTTTGCAGAAAATTATAATCCTATACTTTAAAGATCCTAAAGACTCCACTAGAAAACTCGTAGAGCTGATGAACATTTTCAGCAAAGTAGCAGGATACAAAGTCAACACACATAAACCAGTCTGTGTTCTATATACCAATAATGACTAGGTGGAGAAAGAAACCAGGAAAACAATCCCATTCACAATAGCTTCAAAACAAATACCTGGAAATAAATCTAACCAAGGAGGTGAAAGACATCTACAATGAAACTTTTAAACACAAAAGAAACTGAGGAAGACACCAGAAGGTGGAAAGATCTCCAATGATCATGGATTGAAAGAATTAATATTGTGAATATAGCTATGTTGTCGAATGCAATCTACAGATTTAATGCAATCCTCATCAAAATCTCAATGATATTCTTCACAGAAATAGAGAAAACAATCCTAAAATTCATATGGAAGCTCAAAAGACCCCAAATGACTAAAGGAGTCCTGAAAAGAAAGAACAATGAAAGGGGCACCACAATTCCTGATTTCAAATTATACTGCAAAGCTGTAGTAAAAAAACTTGTGTGGTGCTGGCACAAAAACAGACATGTAGACCAATGGAACAGAATAGAGGATCCAGAAATAAACCCATGCAGCCACAGCCATCTGACTGACATCTGACAAAGGTACAAAAAATATCAGCTGGAGAAAAGATAGTCTCTTCACCAAATGGTGCTTGGAGAACTGGATATTCTCATGTAAAATACCAAAACTGGATCCTTCTCTCTCACTTTGTTAAGAAGTCAGTTCAAAACGGATAAAAGATCTTAATGTAAAACCTGAAATGTTGAAACTGCTAGAGGAAAACATAGGGAAAACACTTCAAGACACAGGCATAGGCAAGGAATTTCTGAATAAGACCCCAAAAGCACAGGAAACAATAGCAAGAATTGACAAATGGGATTGCACTAAATTAAAAAGCATTTGCACAGTAAAGGACACAATTACCAGAGTGAAGAGACAGCCTATAGATGGGAGAAAAATTTTGCCAGCTATATATCAGACAGGGGATCAATATCTAGAATATACAAAGAGCTCACAAAATTAGATACTCACCCAGGCGTGGTGGCGCATGCCTGTAATACCAGTGGCTTGGGAGGCGGAGGCGGAGGCAGGAGGATTGCAAGTTCGAGACCAGAGGCAGTCTGTGTAACTTAATGAGACCTTGTCTCAAAAAGTGAAAAAATGGGCTGAGGGTGCAGGTCAGTGGTCCAGCACTTGCAGAGCATGCAACTGCAAGGCCCTGGGTTCAACCCCCAGAACCATAAAAAAGAAAAAAGAAAAAAGAAAAAAAAAAAAAAAGATACTCAAAAAGCAAAGAATTCAATCAAAAACCAAGCAAAAGACTCAAACAGAAAGTTCTCAAAAGAAGAAATACAAATGGTCAATGATCATATGAAGAAATGTTCACCATCCTTAGCCATCAAGGAAATGCAAATTAAAACTACACTGAGATACCATCTCACCCCAGTCAGAATGCCTGCTGTTGTTAGGTGCCATTGAGTCAGGTATAGTGACCCTATGTACAACACCAGAAAACACTGGCCAACACTGTACCATGCACCCAATCTTTTTATGTTTGAGCCCACTGATATAGCCACTGTTTTGCTTCTTATTTGGACCTGTGCCACATCAGCAAAAGGGGGTCCCAGGATCACATCACTAAAGTTGACTATTTTAAAGACACAACTCTTCCCCAGTTGTTTTTTTTTTTTAATGCCTCCCAGCCCAAGGGGCTCATTTTCCAGTGCTATATTTGACAGGGGGCTGGGATTTAGCTCAGTTGGTAGAGTGCTGTGCTGCAGTCTCTGAGGTCCCAAGTTCAATTCCCAGCACCAAAAAAATGGTAGAAGGACCTGGCAATCCACTCCCAAGGCAATCCCGAAACAGTCAGGCATTGAAAACCCTATAAGGGTTGCTATGAGTCGGATACTGACTCGAGGGCATCTAACAACAACAACAACAACAACAACAACAACAACAACAACAACAACAACATTTGACAGTGTTTCTCTGGTATTCATAGGGATTTCAATGGCTAATTGTTTTGGGAGTAGGCTGCCGGGTCCTTCTCCCTAGTTTGTCTTAAGTCTGTAAGCTCAGCTGAAACCTGTCCACCATGGGTGGCCCTGCTGGTATCCACAATACAGATGCCATAGCTTTCAGCATCACAGCAACACACAAGCCCCCACAACATCAACAAAACAAACAACAAATGCTGGTAATGATGTGGGGACAAAGGAGTCCTACTACACTGCTGGTGGGAATGGAGATTGGTGCAGTCACTACGGAAATCAGTATGGAGGGTCCCAAAAACTAAAAATAGAACTACCATATGACTGCTTATCCCACTCCTGGGTATATAGCTGAAGGAATATAAAGCAATACACCAGAGAGATACTTGCTTATTCATGTTTATTGTGGTGTTATTCATAAAAGCCAAGATATAGAGTCAACCTAGGTGTCTATGAACAGATGGGTGGATAAAGAAATTGTGGTATATATACACCATGGAGTTTTATTCAACCACAAAGACAGACAAAATTATGGCATTTGCTGGAAAATGGATGGAACTTGAGATCATCATATTAAGTGAAATAAAGCCAGACCCTGAAAGATAAACGTCACGGTTTTCCCTCATATTTGGATGTTAGACTTCAATGTACATTCAATATTAAAACATATGCCTGCAGCTGTACCACTGTGCCACCTGATCCTTTCAGATCTCAGAAGCTAAGCAGGGTTTGACCTGGTTAGTACTTGGATGGGAGAATGCCTGGGAACACTAGGTGCTGTAGGCTTGGGAGAAGGACCTGGCAATACAGTCCCAAAAAACAATAAGCCTTTGAAAACCCTGTGAATAGCAGAGAAGCACTGACAATAGTGTTTCATCTGTTGTACATAGGGTTACTATGAGTGGGACACGTACTCGAGGGCATCTAACAACAACAACATTAAAATATACAGGTTATGAAGGTAGAAGGAGCTATGTAGGGAAAGATAATGGACTAAAGAAAAGGTGGAGAGAGCAAGAAGAAAGGGTAATGGGAGAACACAAAGGAAATATCACATATGTTGCCTTTCCAGCAAAATCAGGAAGTACATATGTAGAGACATTACTCACAAAAAAGACATGCAAGTAGAAGGAGGGCCATAGGTGGGAACGGAGGGGATGGAGGAGGGGCTCATGAGAAGAAAAGGAGGGAAGTGAACATGAGCAATTTACAATGAAATGCATATACGGAAATGTTATAATGAGACCCATGAAATTATACATTAAAAATCACCAATAAAATAAGATTATTGGGAAAAAGCCAGAATATTTAAAAAGCAATAATATTAAGTTAAAATTATCATACAAATTTAAATGTTTCTCGCAATTTATTAACCTTCGGGGGAAGGGGGCAATGGTCAATGCCATTTCCTTTTTTTTTTTTAGTCTTGTCTTACTTGATGTTATAAGAAAGAGAGGTCAAGAGATGACCTTTTGAGCTACCTTTCCGTAATCTAAAGCTTTCTAGAAATCATAACCTAGTTTAACTATACTGAACTATAAGGAATTTAGATTTATCACAAGAACCTTTGAATCAGACGTTAGTCTAAGTCATGGGGCCAAAAATCTTCTAATTGTCTCGATCATATTTTTGAGTATCTACTCCCAAAGTTATTTACTCCTTGCAAAATTTGCAAGTTCTTGCTGAGTCTGAATTAGGAAAAAATTTAACTCTTCATAGTATAATAAATACCCACCATTGTGTTAGAAACAGATGATATAACCAAATGATATAGTTCAAAGACATCATCCTTAGTTTTTAGCATAGTGTTTAATATTCAATACAACTTGTCTCAAAGAAAAACAATGTGTTAACATTTAGTCCTGAAGGGCTATCTACTGTACTTGATGCAGCTTGTTTATGCAATATTCTGACAGATATAATTAATCTTGTGAAAATGACTCGAGTATAGCATAATAGCAAATTATCTTTGCCAAACACATATTTTTCCTGTAGTAAAATCTCTTCATAATACAATGATTGTAGAAAATGCAAAGAACATTATAAGTTCAATATTTAAAAGAAGAAATTAAAGATTATTCAATTAACAAATCTTGGCCACCTGAGAGAGACAAGGGTTAAAATGTTGAACTTATAAGTAAATATGAAATGAGTACCTCCAACAAATGCATCCCCAGCTCCATTGGTGTCAACAATTTCTTTCTGGTCTTGATCCAAGACAGCAAAAGCAGTGACTTCATTTCCTGCAATTAGAGCCAAAGGAATGCAGACTAACTTCTCTTTGTAATATTCAATATATGAGATCACTTCTTTCTTACCAATCACTCAAAGAGAGAAACAGGACATCATTTCTATGTTCTGTACTTGAGCACTTGGAAACCAAGATTCAAAGTTATCTGCAAGCAATACTTTTTTTTTTTTGTCATTTTCAGCATACAGGATATTGCATATGCCTTGCGAGAGTTACAATTAGGTAGTTCACATTTATGGGGAATAACTGCATAAGGTAGTAGGGCCTTTTTGGACAGTACAACGATTGAACAGAGACTATGAGTTAAGGGAAGTGTTTGTATGGATTGGATCATGGTATCTAATAAAAATCCAAGCCTGACTGTGTTCCTGGCAATGAAATCTTGGACACAGTTACAAAGCTATAAATTTTAAAAATATAAATAATGAGTCTTGGGTGTTTCTCCACAGAAAATCACAATGGCACAATAAAAACATCACTACTATTCTGTTACAATGTCAAGGATTATTGATTTTAGTTGGCTGATTAAAAATAACCTAATCTGGTTACTTTTTGCAAAGGAATCACTATCTGTCAGCTAACAAAAGAAAACTACCACTGATTGCATGGGCAGAACAAAAGGGACAGTGCAATGGGCTCTTGTCCTAGTGCAGTCTGGATTAGGACTGCTTGTTTTGACTACAGAGTAAACTAATATAGTTTTCTGAAGTTGGCACATGACAGTTTTAGAGTTATTTGTGATAAAATCTTGCTTGGAAGACATCTGCAAATAATTGGATAGTGTTTTTTACTGGGGGCTAGAACTTCTGAAATTACAAATTTGCATCCCTTCTGGAGACAGGCATGGCTGAAGATTTGCAAACTTCAATCTCACCTAATAACAAAGAGGTGGTAAAAGGAGATTTTGGGAATCTTAAGAAAGATCTTAATAAAACATCTTAAGAATCATAAAGAGCACATTGTCTGCCTTTTGCTATCTGCTAATAATGGGTACTTTCAACAAGAGACAACAGATATGTTAATGAAAAAAAGGTCCTTCTACACCAGGTATGGTGGTGCATGCCTGTAATTCCAGCACTCGGGAGGCAGAGGTAGGAGGATCAAGAGTTCAAACCCAGTTTATGAGAGACCTAAAGCCAATATCATATTAAATTGAGAAAAATTGAAACCATTTCCTCTAAGATTAGAAACAAGAACAGGATGTCCACTCTCTCCTATCTTATTCACTATTGTGATGGAAGTCCTAGCCAGAGCAATCTGACAAGAGAAAGAAATCAGAGGCATACAGATAGGCAAAGAAGAGGTCAAATTATCCTTATTCATGAGTGACATGATACTTTACCTAAAGGACCCTAAAAACTACTCTAGAAAATTTTTAGACCTAATTTACTCCTTCAGTAATGTAGCAGGATACAAAATTTACACTTAAAAATCAGTAGCCTTTCTTTACACCAGCTGTGAGCAAGAAGAGAAGGAAATTAAGGCAACAATCGCTTCACAATAGCCCACCAAAAACTTAAATACTAAGGAATCAATCTAACCATAGATTCTGAAGATCTCTACAAGGAAAACTTCAAAACATTAAAGAAAGAAATTGCAGACGATACCAGAAGGTGGAAGGACCTCTCCTGCTCATGGATTGGGAGAATCAATATTGTAAAAATGGCTACACTACCAAAAGCAATTCACAAATTCAATGCAATCCCTATTAAAATTCCAACAACAGACTTCACAGAAAAAAAATAATCCAAAAATTCATATGGAAACACAAAAGACCATGTATAGCCAAAACAATCTTAAACTGCAAAACTAGTGCAGGTGGGATCATAATCTCCGACTTTATAATACAGGGCTATAGTAGCAAAATATGTTGTTTTTGTTAGGTGCCGTCGTGTCCGACTCACAGCGACCCTCATAGGGTTTTCAATGGCAGATTGTTTTCGGGATTGCTTTGGGAGTGGTTGCCACATCCTTCTCCCATGTTTGTGGTTCTGGGAATTGAACTCTGGACCTCAGAGACTGCAGAGCAGTGCTCTACCAACTGAGCTAAATCCTAGCCCCCAGCAAAATATAGAGTTAATTTAATAGAGATAAGGCTATAGAAACGATCAAATTTTTGGAAATTCAGGGATTGATTTTTTTTTTCAGTTAAATTTATGGCCTTTGTACAAACCTAACCTTCTCTGCTATAAGTGACATTGCATTATAGATACATACAGATGTTCTCATTCTAGGCAGACTGACCTCTTAGGTGAAGCTTGTGTCACAGTAAAGTGAAGAGTAAATTATTTGTTTATATAAACTCTCTAGAAAAATGTTTAAAATTGATCATTTTGTATTTTAAGTATGGCAAATTTTATTGTTTTGGAGGATGTACCTTGAGAGTCTTATCTAATAAGCAATACAAACAAATCTGGTATCAACTGAATTGTTAGTGTTTTTTCCTTTCTGCTTAGAGAAGCTCATGATTTGGTGGCTTTATAGAAGTCTAGAAAATAGGAATAATAATTATTCCCAATTTTTTTCCTTCTCACTTTACTAAAGGTTTGGGAAGAAAGGATAAATAATCACTATGACTTCTCTTAAACTTGTAAGTAGAGGTACTTGATCAGAACTAACAGCATCATTTTTCTATAGTTGAAGCAAAAGGCAAGTTTTTGCTGCCTGTTGCACAGCTACTCCAAGCCTACTTCATGCTTAAGAAACATAGATGCCAATGGGAGTCACATGAAGATCTTGGGTTTCATTGTCTGAATAGTGCCCAGGCGTCTTCAGAGTCAGTGGAGGTATTTGACATGCTCATATGACAAATTGTCTAGCATGGCTGTGAAACAGGTCATGCTGGTCAGTACTGTTTAATCACGTGAATACTTTTTAATAGTTCTGTAAACCAGCTTATATCATCATATTTCAAAAAATTAGAAGATACTGAAAATGTAAACTTTAATAATTTTAAACATTGTTTAATCCTCTTTCCATAAGACAGAATGTATTTTATGATCTTTTTAGAAGATTTTTAGGGTCATTATGTTGAAAGGGGAGAAGGACGTGGCAACCCACTCCCAAGGCAATCCCGAAACAGTCAGCCATTGAAAACCCTATGAGGGTGGCTATGAGTTGGACTCGACCCGATGGCACCTAACAACAACAACAACATGTTGAAAGGAGTTCTCATAGTTCACTAAATGTAGAAAATAATGAAAACGGGGCTGTATCCATACTCAATACTCATGTCCTTTATATATAAAATATTCTTTTTGGGGGTAGCGGTGCTGGGGATTGAACTCAGAGCTTTGCACATGCTAAGCAAGCTCTCTACCACTGTACTATACCCACAGTCCTATAATATTCTTATTTACTTATTTGTACTATTAAGTATAACAATAGAAGGCAGAAAATAAGTCTCCTATATTTCAGAAAATTTGACTTTATATGACAACTAAGAGTAAAGTATATCAATGATCTCCACATATAGCCAGAAAAAAACAGTGTAGTAAAACTGCTTTTTTTTTTTAAGAATGTCCAGCCCTTTCGACAGTGTCACGGTCTTCTTTCCTTCCTTCCTTCCTTCCTTCCTTCCTTCCTTCCTTTTCTTTGTTTCTTTTCTTTCTTTTCTTCTCTCTCTCTCTCTCTTTCTTTCATCAGTAATCAGAAATTGAACCCAGGGCCTTGTACATCCTTGGCAAGTGCTCTACCATGAGCAACATCCCCAGCTCTCCCTTTTTTTAAATTTTTTGATTTTGGGTCAGGGTTTCACTAAGTTGCACAGTCTACCTCATGCCTTGAACTTGAGATCTTCCTCCCTCAGCCTCTTGAGTCACTGGGATTACAAGCATGTGCCAAAGCTTCCAGGTGAGTTGTGATTTATTTATTTTTTTGTTGTTGGTGGGGGGATTGAACCCTGGGCCTCCCATGCTCACATGCTTTATAAGTGCTATATACCACAGACCTGCACCCCCCAGCCCAATTTTTTACTTTTTATTTTGAGGCAGGGTCTCACTAAGTTACACAGGGTGCCTCTGGGTCTCCAACTTGTGATCCTCCTGCCTGTGCCTCCTTAGTAGCTGGGATTACAAGCATGAGCCACCACACCCAGCAGAGTCATGATTCTCTTAAAACAAAGTTCAAAATAACCACTTCCACTGCAAATTGGGTTTTATTTCTTAAATAAAAATTTATCCATTCAAAGGTAACTTTTTCAGACCAATTGGAACTTTAAGAATTGTAAGAACTTTGACTACTGGAACTTGAAGGATTACATCAAATTATGCTTTATTTGCCATTTATATATAATTATTTAAAAAATCTACAAATCCAGTAACTAATTCTTATATTACTTAAAATACTTTATAGACATGTTATAGTATTACATAAGATAACCTATTATTTATTAATAGTAA
>VMDO01040509.1:0-11877 GCA_007922755.1 Pedetes capensis | reverse complement strand
ACTAAGACAGACTAGGGAGTAGGACCTGGAGAACCACTACTGAAATAATTAGCCTTTGAAAACCCTATGAATAGCAAAGAAACACTGTCAGATATAGTGCCAGAAAATGAGCCCCACAGGTTCGAAGGCACTCAAAAGACTACTGGGGAAGAGTTGCCTCCTCCAAGTAGAGTCTACCGTGATGACAGAAATGGAGTAAAGCCCCAGGGTGCTCAACTTGCTGATGTGGCACAACTCAAAATGAGGAGAAACAACTGTAAACATCCATTAATAATTGGAGCATGGAATGTACGTAGTATGAATCTAGAAAAATTAGAAGTCCTTAAAAGAGAAATGGAGCGCATAAACATTGACACTCTCGGCATCAGTGAGCTAAAATGGACCAAACTAGGCCATTTTGAGTCAGACAATCATATGATCTACTATGCTGGGAATGATAAACTAAAGAGAAATGGGGTTGCATTCATCATCAAAAAAGACATTTCAAGATCTGTCATGAAATACAATGTTGTCAGTGATAGAATAATATCCATATGCCTACAAGGAAGGCCAGTTAATATGACTATTATTCAAATTTATACACCCACCACTAAGGCCACAGATGAAGAAAGGGAACACTTCTGTCACCTTCTGCAATCTGAAATAGATCAAACATGCAATCAAGACATACTGATAATCACTGGTGACTAGAATGCAAAGGTTGGAAACAAACAAGATGGCCCAGTAGTTGGAAAATATGGTCTTAGTGACAGAAACGAAGCTGGAGATCGCATGATAGAATTTTGTCAGACCAACAACCTTTTCATTGCAAATACATTTTTTTCAACAACATAAACGGAGACTATACACATGGACTTCACCAGATGGAACATAAAAGAATCAAATTGACTATATATGTGGAAAGAGATAATGGAAAAGCTCTATACAAAATGTCAAAAAAAAAGACCAAGTGCTGACTGTGGATCAGACCATCAACTTCTCATATGCAAGTTCAAACTGAAGCTGAAGAAAATTAGAACAAGTATACGAGAGCCATGGTATGACCTTGAGTATATCCCACCTGAGTTCAGAGACCACCTCAAAAATAGGTTCAATGCATTAGACACAAATGACAGGAGACCAGAAGAGTTGTGACATAATATAAAAGATATCATTCAAGAAGGAAGCAAAAGGTTCTTAAAAAGAATAAAAGAAAAGGCCAAATTACATGTCAAGGAGACAGTAGAACTTGCCCTTGAACGTGGAGCAGCTAAAGTAAAAGGAAGACATGATGAAGTTAAGGAACTAAACAGAAGATTTCAGAAGGCAGCTCGAGAAGACAAAAACAAATATTATAATGGCATGTGCAAAGAGCTGGAGGCAGAAAACCAAAAGGGAAGAACACGCTCTGTGTTTTTCAAGCTTAAAGAAGTGAAGAAAGAATTCAAGCCTCGAGTGGCAGTAGTGAAAGATTCTACAGGGAAAATGTTAACTGATGCAGGAAACATCAAAAGAAGATGGAAGGAATACACAGAGTCATTATACAAAAAGAATTGGTAGATGACCAACCATTCCAAGAGGTTGCATATGAAGAGGAACCAATGGTGTTAAAGGACAAAGTGGAAACTGCCTTCAAAGAACTGATGAAATAAGGCTCCAGGAATTGATGGGATACCAATAGAGATGTTTCAACAAACAGATGCAGCACGGGAAGTGTTAACATATTTATGCCAACAGATTTGGAAAACTGCTACTTGGCCAACTGACTGGAAGAGATCCATATTTGTGCCTATTCCCATAAAAGGGGATCCAACTGAATGTGCAAACTATTGGACAATGTCATTAATATCACACACCAGCAAAATTCTACTAAAGAGCATTCAAAAGTGACATTAGCAGTATATAGACAGGGAATTACCGGAAAATCAAGCAGGATTCAGAAGAGGGTGGGGAACCAGGGACATCATTGCTGATGTCAGGTGGATATTAGCCAAAAGTAGAGAATATCAGAAAGCTATCTATCTATGTTTTATTAACTATGCAAAGGCATTTGACTGTGTGGATCACAACAAATTATGGATAACATTGTGAAGAATGGGAATACCAGAGCACCTAATTATAGTCATGAGAAATCTGTACATGAACCAGGAGGCAGTTGTTTAAATAGAACAAGGAAACACTGCGTGGTTTAAAGCTGAGAAAGGTGTGCATCAGGGCTGTATACTTTCACCCTATCTCTTCAATTTATACGCTGAGGAAATAATGCGAGAAGCTGGACCTTATGGAGAAGAATACAGCATCAGGATTAGAGGAAGACTCATTAACAACCTGTGTTAGGTAGATGATACAACTCTGCTTGCTGAAAATGAAGAGGATTTAAAACATTTACTGATGAAGATCAAAGATCATAGTCGTCAATATGGGTTGCGACTAAACATCAACAAAACAAAAAATCCTTACAACTGGGTCAGTATGCAACTTCACAATAAATGGAGAAAAGATGGAGGTTGTCCAAGATTTTGCTCTATAATCAACATCCATGGAAGCAGCAGTCAAGAAATCATAAGATGCATTGCTCTAGAAAAAAGCTGTGGCAAAAGATCTCTTTAGAGTATTGAAAAGCAAAGATGTCACATTGAAGACAAAGGAGCATCTGACTCATGCCATGGTATTTTCAGTTGCATCATATGGTTGTGAAAGCTGGACACTGAACAAGGGAGACAGGAGAAGAATTTATACTTTTGAATTGTGGTGCTGGAGACATATATTGAATATACCATGGACTACCAAAAGAACCAACAGATCTATCCCAGAAGAAGTGCAACCAGAGTGCTCCTTGGAAGCAAGAATAGCCAGACTGTGTCTTACCTATTTCAAACATGTAGTCAGGAGAGATCAATCCCTGGAGAAGGACATCATGTTTGGGAGAGTGGCAGGTCAATGCAAAATAGGAAAACCCTCCACCAGGTGGATTGACACAGTGTCTGCAACAATGGGCTTAAACATAAATAAGATAGTTTGCCCGTCACAGAATCTGCAAGTGTTTCGATCTCCTGTACATAGGGTCGCTATGAGTCATACTCAACTCAATGGCACCTAACAACAACAACAACAATCCTTAACCTATACTTAAGATAGCAATGTTTAACCTGAAATGGTTAACGTAAAAACTGATGCTTTTAAGTTTCAACAATTAAAATGTGCCAATGAACAGCTCCCCATAAAGCTTAAATATCTGTCATACCATGACAATACTTGAATAGAAGAAGGCAAACTAGCCTTGGCCTAGGTAAACATTTAATAACTCTGGCATAAGATCCCCTGAAGTCCTTTCCATTGTCCAATAAAAAACCCAAGGTGAGATTTAGCATTCATAATTGTAGCATTTGCACCACATATTTTATGAACATATAAGCCCTAAGAAACAAACTGTGGAACAAGGACCCAACCCACATGCTTATCATATGTATCCTGGTTTCTGGAACTTAGGACTGAATGATGGGGGTACTAACTGATTTGGACTTAGTCCTTACCTTGCATGGGCAAAATTATACAGATGCATAAATACACACACACACACACACACACAAATGTGCATACATTAACTGTATTAAAATTGTAATACTCAATATTGTTGTTGTTAGGTGTCATTGAGTCAGATCTAACTCATAGGGAACCTACAACAGAGGAAACACTACACGACACTGTGCCACATCCTGCACTGTTGTCAGTGTGTCTCTGCCATTCATAGGGTTTTCAGTGGCTGATTGTATTTTGGGAGTGGGCTGCCAATTCCTTATCCCAAGACTACAGCACCCAGTGTTCCCTGGTGGTCTCCCATCCAACTAATAACCAGGCCCCACCCTGCTTAGCTTCTGAGATGACAAGATTGGATACCAGGAGGCTATGGCTGCAGGCAATAGTCAATATATACTCATAATAAAAGATGAATACAAGTCACATTTGATTTCTGAAATGACAAGAGGCCAAATTATACATTATTACCATAATTCAATTAATTTCAAAAAGTAATACATAGATAACATCTCCTCAAATGTAAATACCTTTTTGCACCCCCAGTATATATTTTCCCAAAAGCCCCAAGTCCTTGGAAACATTCTACACATGTCGCTATGACCAGAATGGAAGTCATGCAGCAGGGACCAAAAGTCCACCCACAGCAGCTCTGCTGAACCATAACTGGCAACACTTGCTTCATTTTTTAAGAAGCGAAAAACTGATTTTACATTTCAACTCAAATGCCATCTATGTGCCTGTGAGTGCCATTTTGATTCTGAGCATCCACTCATCGTAGATACAGATTAATACAACACCCAATTCAGATTTTTGTCATTCACACAGAACTTTTCAAGAACATTCTTATTTTCATACCAAAGAATCCAAGAACTAATTAAACCTTCCTATTGTTTGACAAAATTTTTAAAAAGTATATTTATTAGGTAAAGCTAGAACGTCAAAGTTGAGCAGGGAACCAGAATCCCAGACAGAACAAGTCTACACATAGGATTACATCAATGATGTGCATAGCCAATGAATTCTTTCTTTCTAAAAAATGAGGAAATCATCCTGAGAAGCCTAAAAATTTTGCCACATAGTCTTCCCAACCAAATAACTTCATTTGTAGTTCTGTGAGCTGCCTCTGTGTCCTACTTAAACTGTGCCCATTAATCACCAAATGCAGGAGAGTAAACACCTGTTTACAGTGCTTTCAATATGCAACCATACATATTAATTCACTTTAATCCCCACAATGATCAACATGGGTAGTTTTCATTATAAATACCAGTTTACAGACTGGAAAGCCTAGACATAGAAAACTGAGATCATCTGTTCCCCTTGGGGAGCTTGGAAGCAGCAGAACCAGGATTCAAATCCAGGCAGCCTGAATTCTGACTTTTTGAGTTAATCAGTGCCTTATGCCACTGCTAGTTCCTAGGAAGCAAAGGTCCTCAAACCATAACATCCTCTTTGTTCTCAATAGTTCTTCCCACCCATGGCCAAATGAATGATTTCATCAAGTCACACTTTCACACAACCACTTGCCATTTCATCCTTTCTGCCCATGTTTAAATGCAGTGCCATATTTTTGAAATACCTTTATATAAATAATAAATTTCCTCACCCCCCTCTAAGAACATGTTGAATCAGATTGATGTCCTTTGGGGGGTTAGAATGAGGTACTGTGGATGGATCATAACCTTTGTAACTCAGACATTAGATCTCATAAGATTTAAATTTTTTCTTTATCCAAGTGATATAAGGAAAGAAGGTCTCTCCAGAGCTATCCAAATTGGTTTATTCTTGAAGTTCTTAATCATTCTTTACTTAGAACATTTTTACTTTATTTATTGTAAAACTTAGATATCACAAGTTAATGAGCAAGAGAGAAAAAGACCAATCTTAGGCTCCTCCATGGTCAATATGAGTAATGATAGTCAAACCCAAAATGATGTAGCTAACCTAACCAACACCAAAACACCAGTCAATATCCAAATAAATAAAATTAATAAAAGATTATTGATATCAGTAAAGATACAATCAGAAAAATAATGTTGACCTTTAATACCATGCATTCTTTGAAACATGTACCCCTAGACGCAGTCGGGGTGCCCTACAAAGTGGCAAAAGTTTGGATATGGAAGAGTAGAACAGATGATTCCTATAGTCAATATCTAATAGGTAGGCCAGGCTCTGTGCCTAAGTCAGAGAATTTCTACATCACAATATCCTTGACTTCAAAGACCTCACATTCCAGTAGAGGAATCTAAATACCATACCTCCACATAAGTTAACTCTCTCAGTTTCTCATAAATCCATCTGTGTAAGCATACATCAATTGACTATCATTACAGATTTACTCTTAAATGAAAATACATCTCATTCAATTGCTAAAAGAACTAAAAGATAACTAATTTTTAAGTGTTGGGCACATAGTAACATACAACAAATCAGATCTGCTGTAATAACATCATTATGAACCAGAGAAAAACATAAGATAGTAATATATCTAATGTTAGGTTGAGGACTTTTATAATCATATGTTGTAAGTTTGACATTTCCCTCAATTTTGTTGAGAACACATAAAGGGATTTTTCTAAACCGGCATTAACAATGTAATAACAAATTTATTTTTGTTTTTGTACATTCTTTTACACATCCATATATGCTAGTGAATATACTGGCATTTACATGTATAGCATTCATTAATCTACCTTAGCAAATGCATGGAATTTTATTAAGTAGGTGTGTTAGGTGTCAGAAACCAAAAAGTTACTCCACAGGCCCTACTCTCAATGAGGTCTTGTTAAAATAAGAGGTTATTTCTAGTTTGTGACTTGTTTTATTGCTTCATACATGAATGTATTCCCCTTTTTGACTATATTTTCTACAATTTGGTCATTTACTATCTTTAGTTAAGCTGGAATACCTTGTTTTTGTTTGCTTGTTTTATATTTATAGTGTGGGGATGTAAATTTTTTGGCTCCAAATTGCCATCTTTTCAATGCCAACATGATTCATAAATTGTTCTGTCTGATTTAGAAGTGTTATTTGATAGTGAGGTAGACACAAAGGCTAGTTAATTATTTCTCACTTGCCCTCTGAGTTTCTGATAATCTGTGCCACCCAAGCACCTTACTGCCTTCAATCTCAGTGTTTCCCACCAAGTCCTGACATGTAATGGACTAAACCCTCTCACAGGTCTGTTGTTCCAGAATATATTATTACAATCTCTATTCCATTAATATTCCACATGAATCTTAGAATCCCCAAATGATTTCAGTGAAGATCATCTGTTTTACTTTAAGGAAGAAAGCTTGAGCCTGAGGAGGCATCAAACAAAAATGGGTGAATGTAATGGGTTCTCCTGGTCCATTTTAACTAAGAAATAAAAAGATAGATACTTAGTAGAACACTTTTACAAATCCTAACATTAAAAACAATCAAAGTTATCCGAAGTAAAGGGGTCTGTTGTGAAAGATTTTGAGCTCCTTTCTTATGGAGCCTGCTAGAAACAACTGCTTCAACTCAATCTATTTAATTAGAAATAAAGGGGGGGGTGACTAATAGCAAACTCAAGAGGGTAGCTAGGCTCTCCGTAATTTAATACTCAATGAAATAACATGCTTATTAGAAATGGAAGGTCACTCTCCCCAAAATTTCCCCAAACAAGCACAGTTGCCAAATTGACTTCTGATCTAGTCTTTACCACACTATTAACTGAATGACATAATAAGCTGGCAAGGGGAGGCTTCAAGTCTGCCTCACAAAGGGACCCAGCCCTGCTGAGGTCCTCTCAGGCTTCCTATAAAAGTGACCTACAAAAAGGAAAGGCTTATTTGTTCTTTTCTTCCCCCCAGTTTCCTGATAAAGGACCAGAAAAGCTTTTCTTATGCCTTGGGGAAAAGCCTATCAAGTGGGGTTTCCCACTTCCACAGCCTCCCCCATTAGCAGTGAAGCATCTGCTTCAGGGAGCATGGAGATAGCTTATCTCATCAGCCTCTACGATTTGGTCTACAGCTAACCCTGGCCAAAGCACAGAGCAGCCTTGCGGGTTCTATCCAGCTCAGACAGGCACCGTACCACTGAAAGGCACCTGGCAGGGAAGCTGGCCTCAAAACTGGGACTTGGCAGTAAACTCTAATTAAATGAAACCTGATCATAGAATGCTTGTTGATTTTAACTGTCTAAAGTTCCAGACTTGGACAGCAGGTTGAAGCCTGCTGTGATTATAATCAGTGCAATAGATAGCTTTTAGAAAGAGCTTTTTCTAAGTAGGTCTCAAAAGGTCAGCTCCCTTCCCCTATCTGTAGCATGGATCAAACAATATCTGTGAATCTGCCTAAAGTTACTTCCCAGCTTTCCCAGACACTAATGGGGCAGCACGTACACAACCTTCCAAGGGAACCATTTGTTAGATGGCTTTTACTTAATGGAAAACTTAATGCTTTTACCATCAACCTTCCTTCAATAAACTTGCCTCCTCTGATAGGTCTTGGTACCTCTAATTTTTCACAAGCACTGAAAAGTAAGTAACCATGTAATAACATCACAGAGTATATAGATTTTAAAAGCTTCACCCACAGGTCATGGAAGCAGATGGTAGTAGAACCAAGTTGCATTTATGGGCTCTTTGCAACTGGGAGCCAGGGGACTATGGAGCACCAAGGGTAGCTCAGAGTGAAGCAGTGTTAGGAGGGACTTGGTACAGATGTGGGCCTGCTGGTGATTTGGGAAAGCACAGTTTTGCTATGAATTTGGTGGTGTCCAAGCGCAGAGACAAGCTGTGACTGGGCAGCCAAAGGATTTTATCTAGAAGAGGGAAGACCAAAGTGCAGCTAATCTACTATGACGTTTAGTCTTGATTGTCAGCTTGATTGGACTGAGCCACCTAGGAGATTAGTAAACCCACCTCTGGGGTATACCTGTGAGGGTGCTTCCTGAGAACAGTAACTGAGGGGCCAGAAGATGGGCAGCATCATTCCACAGGCTGGTGACCTGGGCGGGAGGCAAGGCCCATTCCTCTTCACCTCTGCTGTGGCAGGTGAGCCTGCTTTCCTCCACCAGCTCCTCTGCCAGGATGTGTCTGCCTTGTCTCAGGCCTAAAAGCCATCCAACCATGGACTGAAACTTCTGAAACCAGAGCCAGCATAAATCCTTCCTTCTTTAAATTGTTTCTCTCAAGTATTTGTCACAGTGACAAAAAGCTAACACATCTGCTAATGGACAGAGAGGCAGAATCACCCATACTAGGCAGCAGAGAAAGAGGTGATTTGGATACAGGTAGTTCTAGATGCACATCTGCCTGTCTAAACAAATTTTAAATTCATGCAGGTTTTTCTGGTAACACAACTTAGAGAAATTTATAGCAAAAGGCTGTATCTGTCTGCTGAGGCAATCACTCTGTAATTCAACCAACTCTGACTTGCTAAGGCCGCAATTTTCACATCCAGAGAACAGGGCTAGGTGCCAAGAGGTTCAATCTATTCAAAAGCCCCTTTTAGAGCCCAATACTTCACAGGATTCTGGGTTCCAATTTACAAAACTCAAATGTTTCAGAAGATGATACCGGCAAGTACACGTCATAGAACAGAAAAATAAAAAGTTACATCACCCTCCTCGAATTAATGAGACCTATGAAGCAAAATACAGACATTGCAAATACTTTACAGATGGTAATTTGCTACTTCTGGGCCTCTCTGGTTGCTCACCCTAACAAGAAAATGAGAACTAAATTCTGTGTAAAAGCACACAGCAGGTATGCCCAGAATAACTGAAAGCAGGCAAAGTAACTTTTCCTCAAAGATTCTAACAAAACTACCTATCTATCTTCAATGTATTATATATTAAATTATATTTCTTTATTCAGAAGATAAATTATCCCACAGAGAATTTACTAAGTATAATAAATATTTTCTTCCCCTTACAGACATTACAAAGTAGTGGCCTTTCAGCCTGGATCTAATCTAAAGATATGATTTGGCTATTGTAGCACTCTTTAAATTCTGAATGAGTATCCAACATGTGAGAATTGAAAGATGTATTTAAAAATCTAGATTTTGCTTTCATGTGAAAAAAAAATTCAGAAACTCTGGAACAGTGGGCTTGAAATGCAATACAAAACAAGTGGTTGGCACAATGTAATGTCTGTACCCTTCAGAAGGTAATGTGCTCTGCTACTGGGGACAGTCCCCACTGGCCTGTTTGTATTGCCTGTCTTGCCCTCTTGGCATCTGAGCTTTTGATGACATTTTTACAGAAATAGATGCAAAAGCACAAAGTCAGTCCTTCTGGCTTTGGGGGAAGAGCACCTCCCCCCGTCACAGCTTCATGTATACAGTAACCCTGTTGCTTCCTTCCTTTGTCATCCTCACATGCAGACTACTCCAGACCAGGCACCAGGAAGACACAGACAATTCCTCCCTCTCACGTTAGTCTCCTGACCTGAATGCCAGAGCCTGGATCCTCCCCTCTGGTGACAGAGATTCTTTGAGTTAAAAAGCAGGTTCAGCTCCCATGTCCAGGCTCTGATGCAGTCCCAGGCAAGACTTGTTCTGAGTGAAGAAAGCACACCTTCCTAACAGAGTGTGAAGCCAATGATCTGAATCCAAAGGGGTTTTTAATACAAAATACACCTCCAAGTGACAGTGTACCTCACCAGGAGTCCCTTACTCCTGGAAGCACTCTGGTCATAAAGTAAAGCTACACTCACGAAGCCACTTCACAGAAGCAAAGGCCAGCACTGGGGTCCATGCTTTACTGGTTA
Source organism: Pedetes capensis (assembly GCA_007922755.1). Classification (NCBI taxonomy): domain Eukaryota; kingdom Metazoa; phylum Chordata; class Mammalia; order Rodentia; family Pedetidae; genus Pedetes; species Pedetes capensis. Next base: position 1,613 of record VMDO01040509.1, on the reverse strand, counting down.
TTGCTCATTGTGCTTTCACAAGGATAAATCTTAATCCTCATGATGTGCCTGGAGTTCCACTGTTATCCCCATTTTATAAACAAAGAAACGGAGGCAGGAGGCCTTCAGTACTGGGACTCAAGCTATAAATGCAACACAGTCAGTTTCAGCCCTGCACAGCCATTCTGCCTGGGAGAGTCTTTCCCTTTGCTGAGAGACTTAGAAAACACAAGCTCTGTTTTATTTGGAAAGAAAACCCGTTCATCAATATTTTGTTGCAATCAGATAAGTGTCTAACCAGCCTGCAAAGCAGCCAGCTGCCTGTTTGTATCCAAGTATTTCTAAATTAATAAGAACCATCTAGATCTATGACGTACCACACAAAGTTTTGATATATGTTCACCTTGTGGACTAACTAAATCAAGATAATTAACATATAAGTTGTTTTACCTTCTGGTTTGTGTGTATATGGAAAGCACATTTAAAATCTGCTCTCTCAGCAATTCTCAAGTATTAAATACACTGTTATTAAGTGTAGTTATGTGCTGTACCATAGATCTCTGGAATTTATTCCTCTTGTCCAACTGAAACTTTGTATCTTTTGACAATCATCTCTTCCATCCCACCCCTCTCCTGGTAACCATCATTCTACAACTTCTATGAATTCAATTTTTTTTATTCCACATATAACTGAGATCATGCAGTGTTTGTCTTTCTGCGTTTTTCTTATTTCTCTTAGTATAACATCCACCAATTTCATTTATGTTGTCGCAAATGATAAGATTTCTTATTTCGAAAGGCTGACTAGTATTCTACTATGTTCCATTATGTATATATACTAGATTTCCTTTATCTACTTATCTGTTCATAGACACTAGTTTGATGCTATATCTTGGTTATTGTGAGTAATGCTACATTGGAAATAGCAGAATAGACATCCCTGACACACTGATTGCATTTTGTTCACGAAATACCTAGGAGTAGAATTGGAAATTCTATTTTTAATTTTGTGAGCAGTCTCTATATTATTTTTCATCTACATTCCTAACAAAAATGTAGCAAGGGCTCCTTTTTCTTTACATTGCTATTAGCACTTATTATCTGTTTTCTTTTGATAAGAGCCACACTAACTAGTATGAGTTTTAACTTGCATGATCTAATGATTTTTATATGCCTTTGGTCATATGCATGTCTTCTTTTGAGAAATGTCTTTTGAGATCTTTTATCAATTTTTACTAGTTATTCATTTCCTTTTATTGAGTTGTCTGCATTCCCTATATGTTGCAGATATTGATTCCTTACCAGATACATCCCCCACACATCAGTCAGTTTGCCGCACTGTGGGGGCTTGTGTGTTGCGATGAGGCTGAGAGCTCTTCCACTGTAACGTCGGACATGAGCAAGGTTACCCATGGTGGACAGGTATTCAGCTGAGCTTCCAGACTAAGACAGACTAGGGAGTAGGACCTGGAGAACCACTACTGAAATAATTAGCCTTTGAAAACCCTATGAATAGCAAAGAAACACTGTCAGATATAGTGCCAGAAAATGAGCCCCACAGGTTCGAAGGCACTCAAAAGACTACTGGGGAAGAGTTGCCTCCTCCAAGTAGAGTCTACCGTGATGACAGAAAT
>VMDO01040508.1:0-11878 GCA_007922755.1 Pedetes capensis | reverse complement strand
GATAAGAGAGAGAAGAGGTGCTAATATTACTACCATGTAAATTGCACACCCAGAAAATCTCCCTCAATTCCTATATAATTTTACCTCTATTATCCTTAAATCCATCATTTTGATTTTAAAATATCTAAGACTTTAGTTACTTTTTACTCTTAATAGTTATTCTAAATCCCAATTTCCTTCTTGTCTCCATTCATCATCAACTGCAAGATCTTTATGTTTATTATGTTCCCCCCTTTTTCTCTTGTTTGCTTTTAAGACTTCTTGTGTTATTTATTGGCTTTACTTCATATATTTTTCATTGCTCACTTTTTACTTTGGTAACTTCCCCCTCTATAACGTTTTCACGTCCTCTAAACAGAAGATTTTGATTTACAATCACACATAGAATCTAATTTGTTTAATGTGTTTATGTGATCAGATGGCATTAGCTTTACGCTATCTTGGTTGTAAATAAAAGTGATAGATGATGACAATTAGTCTAAATATTTTAAAAAGCTCTTACCTCATGAATGCTCTTGTTTAGAATCCACTTCTGTTCAGATAATTTTCAATGACATATGTCTTTCCCAGTGAGAAACAATACTGGACTGTCAGAAAACTGAGAACCAATACCAAAAATCAAACTCTACCTTTGAAATAAAGAAAGAAGTGAAGCCCTAGATAGAAGAGACAATAGCCACATATCTTTGAGTCCTTTTTTGTATTTGCAGCTGTCCACTTTACACAAATTGAAACTGAGAGAATTAAAAGAATTTATTGATTGGCTTACTGAACTGTCAGTGATTAGGGGCAAATCATGAAAGTCTCTAAAGATGACAAAGGACTGGACATTTGGATTCTGGAAATTATGCACAGGTAAGATTAAGCATTGATGCTTGAAAAAAATTAAGACTATATAATTGCAGATAATTTGTGCATCCTTGGAAATGGTGTAGGGGGGCAGCAAAGGTCTACTGGAAACAAGCAATATCTAATGAGTCTGATTTCCTTTCATGATAAAGTGAATAAATAGGTAGAAAAGGGAATACCTTACATATCAAACCTCTCATTGTCAGCAAGTGATTTAACAGTGTCTTAACCTCTAAGACTGCAGAATGGTGCTCCACCAACTGAGCTAAATTCCAGCCCCGTAGAGGAAGACACATAACATAAAAATTTACCATTTCAATAATTTTTTTAGGTTGAGTAGTTTAGTGATATTAACAATATTCACAGTGTTTTGCATCCCTTACCACTCCATCTTTAGAATTTTATCACCATCCCAAATTGAAACTCTGTATTGGTTAAGCAGTAATCCACCATTCCTTTCTCTCTCCAGCCCCTGCTAAATATTTTTCTACTTTCTGTCTGTGAATTTGTCTTATATATCAGAATTTTCTTTTTAAGACTCAGTATCTATTATATGTATATGCCACAATTGGCCTGCAGCCGTAGCCCTGTGGCATCCGATCCCATCAGATCTTGGAAGCTAAGCAGGGTCAGGCCTGGTTAGTACTTGGATGGGAGACCGCCAGGGAACACCAGATACTGTAGGCTTGGGAGAAGGACCTGGCAACCCCCTCCCAAAAATCAATCTGCCATTGAAAACCCTATGAACAGCAGAGAAGCACTGACAATAGTGTTTCACCTGTTGTATACAGGGTCGCTATGAGTCGGATACCGACTCGACGGGACCTAACAACAACAACTAACAACATAATATCCTGGTCAGTAAGATGAGAAAGTGATAGCTGAGTATTAGAGTTGTTATTGTTGATAGGTGCCCTTGAGTCGGTATCCGATTCATAGAGACCCTCATAGGGTTTTCAATGGCTGTTTCAGGATTGCCTTGGGAGTGGATTGCCAGGCCCTTCTCCCATTTTTGTCGTGCTGTGAATTGAACTTGGGGCCTCAGAGATTGCAGCGCAGTGCTCTACCAACTGAGCTAAATCCCAGCCCCAAGTATTAGAGTTAGGAAAATTTAAATACTGAATTCAAATAATGTGAATTTATATTACTCTGGAAAACAATTTTTTCTCTTTAGAATTTTATTATTTGGATGAGGATGCAGAAGGCAATTTTATCATACATGTAAAAGAAGCAAAACTGGGACTGGTGATTAACATTCTGAATAACAAACAAGATTATAAAGATGTATGCTTACTTAAAATAAAAACAAAACCTTATGAAAATGCTAGCAAAATGATGAGACCTTTTTGTAAGAGTAGTTAAAAGCATTCAGAGTAGGCATTCCCACCCAGAAAAAAAAGAAAAGAAAGAAAAATGACAGGAAACTGATGAGAAGAAATCGAATAGGTACACACTTAAAGCATTACATTTCGTTTTGAAAATCAAGGACTTAAAGGGGAAACTTGACAACAGTTCATAAAAAGAAATCCAGAAATTTTATCAATCATAAGTACTTGAACCAATAAATATGACAAAATGAAACAAACAAAAAAGTTACTACAATATTATGTGGCACTGATTACAGCCTACTTTCTAGATCTGTAAAATCAGATTAATAATGATAACACCTTCCTCATAGGATTGTTGCGAAGACTAAATGATAAAAACGTATGTAGAATACTCAGCACTGGGTTTAGTGCAAGCATTCAATGTATCTGTTATGACTACCAACAAAAAATGTGATAATCTCATCTTCTCTTAAATCATTTCTGAAAGAATATGTCCATGTGAGCAATATTAAGGAGGGGAGAAATATCAGAACCAGTATGAAGACTAGAGAAAACTTGCAGTGAGGGAGGATGAGATAATGGTAGTCCTCCCAAATATTAAGGCCTGGTAAAGAAGGATTTGATTTACCCTTCATGAGTCCAAAGATTATCAACAGGAGAAATAGGTGAAAGCCACAAAGAGACTTATTTTAGTTCTTCTAGGACAAAGTTTTGGGCTGGGGTTTGGCTAAGTTGGTAGAGTGTTTGCTCCATGCACTTTGAGGCCCTGAGATTGATCCCCAGCACTGCAAAAGTAGGAGAAGAACCCAGCAACCAACTCCTGGAACAATGAGTGATTGAAAACACTATGGACAGCATAGAAGTACTATCAGATATAGTGTCTCTTTCATTCTCTTGTGCATAGGGTCACAATTGAGTAGGACCTACCTTGATAACATCTAACAACAACAATAGGAAAAAGTTAATAATAATCAAAGCTACTCAAAATTGAAATGTACTACTGAGGAGGTGATGTGTTTAGTGTCACTTGAGATATTCAGTTAGAGGTTCCATGGTCATTTGACAGGAGACTCTGTAGAAGGTGTTCACACATGCTGTGTACTTATGCATTTATTATGATTATCATGAGACAAAGAGTTAAGGAGAACCTACTATGGATCAGCATTCTGTTAAGCTTTACTGGACATTTAAGGCTCTTTTCAAGTCAATGGCTGCATGATTTTGAAGAAATAGGTATCTTAAGCTTTTAGAGAAGATGCCTAAGTTCCACAGAGGGGTGATATTTCTCAGAATTTACCCCTTTCCCACTTCCAGAAGCCTCAATATGCTTACTGCTAAAGTAAAAGTCAGCTATCAGATTCCTTGTTCTGCCTTAGACATCAATGCTTCATGAATCACACCAAGATGAACACTTCACCATTTGAGCTCTGTGGCTATTTTTTTTCCAACTTAGCTAACAAAACCAAAGGAGTCATCCTTAAGTTTCCAGTTCTGGCTTTGGTGCTGCTGTGTGACCCTTCACTTTGAAATGCTATTTCTTTTCAATGTAAACATTTTTAGAAACACTGTGAGGGGATTTCAGTGCAACAAATGTACCAGAATAGCTATTTTTAGCCTTTTGGGTGAAGTCCTTTTTAGAAACAATATTAGTACAAAAACAAAATGGTCTCTGTCCAGGGGAGCTAGCTAGGAAATCATATAAACTATATTCACACCCCATGTTCCAGATGAGGAACTCTCTGTGCTTCTTTCAGCAACATTTTCTCACAAATGTAATAACTGCTTTAGCCTGACCTTGAGTGGATAAACAATATAATCTTCCATGCCTCATCTCACCAGCCTCTGCTAGTCAAGAAAAGCATGTTTGTTTTATAATTATATCAAAAAGCAACTTGCTGTACTAGAACAGCAAAGCGCTTGAATTAGCAAATGCACTTATCCCAGACTTCTCAGCCAACAAAATAGAATGAAATAAAAGCCCAGATACACCAAAGAGCAAGGCACTGGATGATCAGTTAAAAGCATTTTGAACACAGCTGAAAAAGTCCTTAGTAGCAAAAACATAGCACAGAGGTGAGTAGACTGACAAAATCACTTGAATAGAGCTATAAGAAACAAATGGACAGACTTTTGTTCCCAAGGAGAAGAAAGACTTGCAAACAGTTAAAATAGTGGTGCATGTTCTTTCCTTCCCACTCTACCTTCAAACCATATTCTATACAGCACACATACAGGTAGCAAAATAATGCAATTGTCATTTTTCTCACTTGCTTGGAATAAGTTGTCCCTTACCCTGATTGACTGATAATTATGCAAGTCTGTTCTAATACATTATTAACTGGGTACACATGCATATCCATTAAGCAATATCTGTAATGCCTCCGTTTTTAAAGGAAGCAGCATTGTGAGAAGATTAGTAATTTAGATGAATTTAAATAAGTCAAACAAATCAGAACTTTCTAACATAAAACCAAATGAGGTGGCTTAACACTGCTCCTTATTTTGTCTCCTGTATAAAAATATGAATGCTCCCATCATTCTGTTTTAGAAGGACGATTAAGATGATATAGTGGTACTGCCTTTGGTTAAGTGTGACATGATTGTCATAATGGCTAATGGTTAAAAAAGTTACAAAATTGCACTTTACAGGAAGATCATCAGTGCATATTCTTTCACCATAGAAACTGTAGGATTCACTTATGATTTTTCAAATGTAGTTGCTGAGATTCTTAAAAATTGACTTTGATTTAAAAAGCCAACAAAAATGAAGATACTAACTTAAAAGTGAGTAAAACAGTTGAACAAATGACTCACAAAAAATACAAATACCTAAGAAATACCCAAGAAAAATTCATCCTCACTAGAAGTCAGAGGTGAGAAATGAATTTAAAAATGGGATATTATTTTTTCTCCCATAAAAATAACAAAAATGAAATAGAATGACAACCAATGCAGTGATACTGTTGACAAATATGCATTGTAATACACTGCTGATGTACACAGTTCCTGGAGAGCAAGGTGAAAAGTGAGTGAGTATACCATATACTACTTGTAGTTTCTCTGAGGGATAGAATCAAGTGAGTTTTCTTTTATGTATAGTTTTTGTAATCATCAAATGTTTTATAATGAACATATTTTATAATTTGATCCAAAAATGTTAACAACATCTGTTTTAAATAGTGAACTCTGTAAAATAAGAAATATCTTCTAACTTCAAGAATTTATTGCAGCTTTTTTATCCAAGTTTCCTGGCCTCAAAATTTTGAGTATTTATCTTATAGTTCCTGTATTGTTTTATGTTTGATTTACCTGAATAGATAGAAAGCTTCTTGAGGGTAGCAATGTTATCTCTATCATTCATATTCTTGGATCAACCATCTATCCTAACTAGGTATTCAATCAATCCATGTTAATTGTATTTTCAAAAACTAAATTCATTTTCTTTCTCCCAATCCAATTTCCTACCACAGCCTACTCCTGGAGCTGTCAATATAATCAGTGTCACTACCATTATTTAGCCACTCAGTCTTAAAATGTTGCAATACCACTGAATCTTCTCCTTCCCTTACTTTCAAGATCTAATCAGCAACCCCTTTAGATTTTTTTTTTTTTTTGCAGTACTGGTGGCTGAACCCAGGGTCTCACACATACTTTGCAAGTGCTCCACTACTAAACTGTATCCCTAATCCCTTTTTTATTTTTTGAGACAAGGTCTTGCTAAATTGCTTAGGCTGCCTCTGGCCTCTGCTTCCCAAGATAATGGGATTATAGTATATACCATGGCATCCAGCTGCCCTTTAGATTCTTTACATTGCATCATGATCTTTTTCATTCCAACAGTAGCCATGTTACTCAGAACCCCAGTACTTGACTTGTGTACTATTGGAATTGCTTTCTAACCAGACTTTCTACCTCTGATTATTATCCTATACAAAACACTCACCTGCCCTAAAAGTGTTCAAGGAATTTCCATGAATCAGAGATAAAGTAAAAATGTTTAAGTCCCCACTCTGGTACTTATAGTCATCTAGAATTTGGTTCCAGCCTATATTGCCTATCACTCTCTCTTCCCTAATTAAAAAAAGAGAAGGAAGTGCCTACTATGAGTCAGTTATATTACTTATATAACATCAGTATATATTCTATATATAATGTATAATATAATATATATAATATATACATACACATGTATATGTATATATGTATATATGTATGCATATGCATATGTACATATATATGTGTATATGTATATATATGTACATATATGCATATATGTATGTATATATGTATATGTATATGTGTGTGTATATATATATGTATATAGTTGTTGTTAGGTGCAGTCAAGTTGGTGTCCAACTCATAGCAGCCCTACATACAACAGAAGAAACACTATTGTTAGTGCCTCCCTGCTATTCATTGGGTTTTCAGTGGCAGATTGCTTTTTGAGAGTGGGTTGCTGGGTCCTTCTCCCAAGCCTACAGCACCTGGTGCTCCCAGGCAGTCTCCCATCTAGTCACCACAACAGTAGGGCTGCAGGCATATATGTATATGTGTGTGTGTATGTGTGTGTATATACATATATGTATGTACATATATATGTATGTATGTGTATATATATATATATATATATATAATCTTATGTTGCTATTTATTTATATATCCATTTTTTTTTCATTCTACCACCTTATCTAGATCAGAAGCCCTTTGATGGCCAGAACTTAACACAGTGCCTAGTAACAGTAGATTCTGAGTAAATATTTTTTGGTAATAATCATTCATTTATTTATTCATCAAATGTTTACTAAACATCAAAAATACATTATTTTATGTTCTAGGGAAATAAAGGTATATGCATAATTAGGATGTTGTTTTCCTTGCTCCTGAGTCTCACAGTCTGAGGACGAAGGAAAAAGACTTGTAATTGAAATAGTACAAAAATTCTATATTTGGGAAGTTTTATGGTAGTGCAGAAGAGGAAGTGCTCTTCTTTGACTGTGAAGGTTTCATCCTGTTGTCATATTTGAATCTAAAAATGGATGTTCATCAGAATATGTTCACAAGAGATTTACAGTAGGTATAAACAGGGTACTCAAATGTGCTGGGACCAAAAAAAATCATTGCACATTGTTAATTGCAGATAGTTGAACATGGTTAGAGTTGAGGTGTGTAGTGGGAAATAAGGAAATGAACCTGGAAATGTAAGTGAAGACCACATTATCAAGGTACTTGTATGCTGGACGAAGGTATGGTATGTCCATTCAGTTTAACTCTTGAAAAACTCATTGTGACTCTAGCAAAAGATGTTTTAGTGGAATAATTAAGTGGAAGTCAAATCAAAAGTAGTTGAAGTGTGAAAGGACAATGAGGGTGAAGCAACAGTGTATTGAAACTACTCTTTCCACACAGGAACTATAGGGAGGGTAACAGATATATTGGTAGGTAGAGAAGATGCAGGATTAATGGGGAAATTTGAGTGGAGGGACTCGAAGGAAGGGATATATGTACTATGGTTTGTATGTGTCCCCCAAAGGTCTATGTGCTAAAGGCCTGGTTCCCCAGACTGTGGTGCTCTTGAGAAGTGGTGGAGTTATTAAGAGATGCAATCTAGTGAGGGGTTTTCAGATCATCAGAGCCATACCCTTGTAGAGGATTGAGGGACCTTCTTGCCACTTCCTCTTTCTCTCCTTTGCTTTCTGGTCATGAGGTGAGTTGTTTTGTTCCACCATATGATCCTACCATGATGTGCTGCCTTACCCCAGGCCCAAAAGCAACAGGGACAGTTGGACTGAAACCTCTAAAATCTCAAGTGAAAATAAATCTTTTTTCTTCATAAATTGATTTTCTCAGGCATTTTATTACAGTGACAAAAAGCTGAATGATGCAAGGTGATGGAGCTTGGAACCTAAAAAGATGGGAAAGAACAATGTAAAGAGTACAAGCAAATAAATTATGTGGAATGGAACAGGAGGTGGGTCAGTAAGATTGAAAACACAGAAGAATGGAGCTGGGTGCAGTGGCACATGCCCGTAATCCCAGCAACTCGTGAGGTTGAGACAGGAGGATCACAAACTCGAGGCCAGAGGCAGCCTGCATAACTTAGCAAGACCCTGTCTCAAAATAAAAAATAAAAATGGAGCTGGTGGTGCAGTTTATTGGTAGAGCACTTGCAAAGTATGAAAGAGGCCCTGTATACAACCCTCAAGTACTGCAAAAAAAACAAACAAAAAAAAAATCGGAAGAATGTGTATGGAAATGAGATGATATCCTTAGCCATTCCATGCTGATAGCTTGTGACTTAGCAAATGAGGTAGTTCACTGAGACTGAGGGCATGTGATTTTGTAAGTGACTTGAAGGAACAGATATATAGGAGGAACAATGTTGTGGAAGAATAGCATATGATGATGGTAGATGATGTAATTTGGGCTGATGGATAGAGGAAGGAAAGACAAAGGTATCTGGAAACCATATAGAAAAACAGTTAGGGATCAAAAGATAAGAGATATTAGTAAGATGGACTGTGAGTATAGCAGAAAAAAGTGAAAGAGAAAGCTAAATGTTTAAAGGCTATTATAGTCAGAGAGTAGGACAATACATTTTAAAATTTCCAGAATCCATCATTCTCAGGCAAAGATAAGTCCATAGTTTGATGAGCACATGTGGAAATAATTAGAATTGGGGAATATGACATAGGGAAATATATGTAGAGACCAGATAACTCAGCTCTACCTTCAAAATATATCAGAAATCAGATAATTTCTCATCAACTTCACTGCATCCACTTAGTGTAAGCAACAATTCTCTTTTCCACTAGTCTTCCAATTGCTCTCTCAGATTCCACTCATGGCCCCACCAACCCTAGACAGCTCCTCACACACTGGCCAGAGATCATATCATATGCTCCTCCTCTATTAGCTCAAAACCCTTCCTCTCTGTTGTCTTCCTTATAAGTCCTAATGTTATCTGACCCCAACCTTTTCAGCCATCCCATCTAGCCCTTTTTCTGTCCTCATTGTGCTTAAGCTAGGGGCTCCTTGCAGTTCTAAGAGCACATTAAGCATGCTTTAGGCTTTAGGGCTTTAGGACTTGTTCCTCTGCATATAATGTAACTCCTCCACCACCACCACCACCACCACTGAAGATCTCTGTATGACTTTCTCTCAGATTTCATTTAACTATGTGCTAAAATTTCTCTTCCAACGCCCTTTCCTTAACTATCTTACTTAAAAGTTAAGCTTTTGGCTCAGGATGTAGCTCAGTGGTAGTGTGCTTACCTAGTGTGTGTGAGGCATTGAGTTACATTCTCAGCAGTGAAAGAAAAAGCATGCCTTTTTATCTATTTTTATAATACTTTGGTTGAGATATTTTATATTTACTTATGTTGTTTATTCTCCCCTGCTCCATCTTCCACAAATTTGTGTCAAGGAGTAAAGACTTTGTCTGTCTTGTCCTCTGTTTCATCTCATAGGAAATTCTTGGCACAAAGCAACACTCAAGACTAGTACTAGAATCTGTGATTGAGGCCAAGCTCTACACAAAGTAGCAGCACTAAAACACAAGGTGCAGTGCCTGCTCTAAGCATGGCAATTCCCAGACCAAGGAATCAAGAGGAGCACAGAACCGGGTACAGTGCTTGGAAAAGGCAGAAAATGAACCAGACCACAGGAATTTAACTGGTAAGTCTTCCTTTCACCTCTTTTTCTGCTTTGACAGCCTGTGTGAAGCCTGAGATCCTGATTTCTCAAAAAGTACCCTCCAGCGATCTTTGAAACATGTAAAATTCTGGGATATAATCTAAGCAGCTCTCTTGCAACTTAATAATACCAATAGGTAGAGACAACACAGGTGGGAAATTAGATGAAAAAAGTATCTACAAATATTAGAAAATAATAACAAGAAGTACCTATGAGTTTCTACTATATTTAAATACCACCTTTCCTCAAAGAGTTAAAGCATCAAAAATACTCTTTGAACATGCATAAAATAATCCTTTTGTATAATTTCTTGAATCTTTCCAGTAGCATCACTTAATCTTTCCAAATCTTTTCCCTAAAGATCATATCCACATTCTTTGTGTTCTTTTATCTACATACATTTGCCAAGCATAAAGAAAACAAAATCTAGGGTTAATTGCACATGTTTATAGTCATCCAAAGAAGTTTTTCTGTTATTTTTCTTAGGTTTTATTTAAGATGTCAGAACCTTGTAATTTAAGGTAGCAACTGGAGACAAAGCCATGTCCACTGGATTATACTGGTCACAGAAACAGATGTTGTTGTTGTTGATAGGTGCTGTTGATTAGGAGTACCTAATGGAATGTTAGGATTTCTCAAGCCTTTAGTCTTAATACTTACCCTTTACTATGCTCTCCTCAAGAAAAAAAGGTCCTTAGTGCAGAAATAGTGGGCCATCCTTCCCAACCTTGATTTGTTTAAACATGTGTTACTCAGAAATCTGTGGCTAAATCCCAAGGGGTGCCATGTTTTCATTTGAACAAACTAAAGCACTAAAGCATTTCTGGTGAACTTTATTTCTTTTAAATTTTTGTTATATGTGCTAGTTATGTCTTTGTGTATGCTTATACTTGCCTGCCCTATGACATGAGTGAGGGAGAACAGAAGTGGAGTTATAGAAAAAATTTGCTTCCCATAGGAAATTAGTTTAGTTGTAGTTGAAGCCACTCTTAAGCAAAACTGTGGAACAGTTTTTAAAGTAAAGCATAGCATGCTCCCTCTAATTGGTGTAGTTCCCAACCTCTTGCTCAAGCTGTGCTTCCCTTTTTGTCTCTATCTCCATGATCTCATGTGCTTGACTAAATGAGTGACAGTCTTTATTTTTCCAATTTCATGGGTTACCTTATTGTGAATCTGGGTAAGTGCAATAGGACTATGTGAACTACACAATTTCTTTAATTGTTTTTTTCCATCTCCAAATAATGACAGAGAAACCAAAATGGGCAAGTAACAAAAACAAAACAAAACAACAAAAAACAAATAGAAAACACTAAATTTATCACTCACTTCCTTTTTGGGATCCTAACATCATAAAGTAATGAGGATTTACATTAAATCCACACAATATCATCCTACATATAAGGTCTTTATCAATAAAAAGAATCACAACTTTTCATTAATCCTACTTTTCCAGCCCCTTCCAGAAGCTCTGCATTAGCCTCACTTTGTCTCCAACAAAATCTTCATTTACATTAGAGTTTCATTAGAGTTCTAGAAGTGAAAACTCTACAACAAAAACGACTTGCTGTTTTGAAGACCTCAAGATTCAAAATTCAAAACTGAAGCATTGGTTGTTGTTGTTGTTAGGTGCCATCAAGTCGGTATCCGACTCATAGCGACCCTCATAGGGTTTTCAATGGCTGTTTCGGGATTGCCTTGGGAGTGGATTGCCAGGCCCTTCTCCCATGAGGCATTAGTAGGAAGGTTGTATTATATGCTTACTAATAAGACAATGTCCAAGGTGAAAATAACACAGAGATGTACTTACACAAATATCACTGTAATTATTCTAAATAAATTATTTTAAAATTGATTTTATAATTTTTACTTTAAATATACAAATAACATATGCCTATTTTTTAAATGAAAAATATAAAAACGTAAGAAAACATGCTTCACATTCTAACAGACTCAAATGTGTGTGTGATTTACATATTATTTTTAAAGATCAAATTATATTGTACACCTTG
>VMDO01040507.1:0-11884 GCA_007922755.1 Pedetes capensis | reverse complement strand
GCGACCCTACATACAACAGGCGAAACACTATTGTCAGTGCTTCTCTGCTGTTCATAGGGTTTTCAATGGCAGATTGATTTTTGGGAGGGGGTTGCCAGGTCCTTCTCCCAAGCCTACAGCTTCTGGTGTTCCCAGGCGGTCTCCCATCCAGGTACTAACCAGGCCCGACCCTGCTTAGCTTCCAAGATCTGACGGGATCAGATGCCACAGGGCTACAGCTGCAGACCTTGATACATTAAGCATTGTTTTTTTTACAATGTATTGTTGAGCCAGGCATATTTCCTTCTGAAGAATTCAGAATTTTATAAAGACAGAACTTGGGAACGGAATCATTAATGGAAGATCTCAAGAAGCAATGTTCTTTCTACTTGCAATAAACAGTACTTATTTAAAGGAACTATAACCATCCAGATTCCTTAAAGGAATAGTCAAAGTGAACATAAAGTACTACTCAATCTTGATTTTATACCCATGAAGTTTACATTTTTGTGGAAGAAATCATGAAAGGAATCTGTGTTGTACGAGGTGATAGAGGCAATGAGAGAAGTTTAAAAGGAACTGTTAGACCCATCACTAATATTTCTAACTTGGATTTGAGGGTAGCTAGGAAAGCATCCCAAACTACCGGAATCTCCCATTCTGTCTTTTGGTTAGTCATTTTCGATCTTCATTAATGAAATATCAAGATAGCACTTAGCTCTGAAGAAGAAGTGTTGTTTGCAAGCATTTGTTTGAAAGGCTGCATGTATATCAACGTGATTTTCACTCTTGTATGGGTGTAAAAGCAGGGATGGCAGATGATATATTAGGCTTGGAATTCATGGCCTTCAAATTGGATTGTGGTATTCCATGTTGAAAGCATTGGAGGCACTTATGAGATATTTGGAAAAAATTGAGGCCAAAAACAATGTGTGAGGTTTATGAAAAACATAAATAAGAAAATATTGTTTTATATGAGATCAAATAAGTAAACAGAAAATTAAAATTTTAGAGAACTGGAAGAATAAGGAATTGGAGTCAAAGGTGAAAGAGCCACTAGAACTTAACAATAGAATAGGAATAGCTACAGAAGGTGTCATGATTCCTAATAAGGCAATAAAGTGTGGGTGGTTAAATTAGGATGAGAACACATGCTACTGAAAGTTCGTAGAACAGCCGGGCACTATATCAAACACTATATTAAACACCCAGAGACTCAAAGAGTCTGAGGCAGGGGATCACAAGTTTGAGGGCCGAGATAGCTTGCACAATTTTGAGAGACCTTGTCTCAAAATTAAAAATATAAAGGCATTTGTGGTGCAGCTCATTAGTAGAGCACTTGCCTACCATGTGCAAGGCCCTGGGTTCAGCACCCTAGTACTGCAATTAAAAAAAAAAAAGAAAAAAAAAAAAAACCCAAACAATCAAGATTAGGAGATTAGTAAAGAGTAAAGCCAGGATGTGAGATACAGCATTCAAGTCACCCAGAGAGATGGCAGGAGGAAATACTTAAAAATGCAGATATGCCTTCCTAGAAAACAGGCAACTTTTAAAAGTGAAGGGATTTAGGGTCTCATAGCACAAATCTCACAGAGCTGGTAAAGATTTGGAAGCAGTCACACAGTTTTGTGAACGCCTGGCCCATCTGACACATGTACATGAAATTTCAGATAGTTTTGATGGTATCTTTAATGTCCTTTCCTTGAAGAAGCTGACAGTGTGAATTTGTGGGGAATTGTTTACCTTTTCTATTTCAGATGGTGAATGGAATAATTCATTCATTTAACAGCCTTGCTGGATGTTGGCTATTTCTCTTTAGTACTATAGAGGGTTTGTTCTCCTTCCCCTCCATGATTCACAAGGACTGAAATGTTTCAGAGTACAAGCCATCAAATATTTTTAAGAGACTTCAGAAATCATCCATGATACCCATATTACTGTGTATTTATTTCCTGCAATGCCCTATATTTGTTTTCCTTACAGTATTCCTGAATTCATTTTTTAGAATTTTATTTATGTGTTAGTGAGGTACAGAGTAATATGTCATTTGCTATATCCATTATGCAACTATTAAATCAGTTTTGCTTATACAATCACCACTTTGCGTATTTCACAGACTGGTATGAACTAAAGAAAAAAAGAAAGAAGTAGGAATTATAATTAATGGAATGAGAATTGTATGCAATCATGGGTTAAACTCTCACTGATTTTTTCCTTCCTCTTTTTCATGTATCTATAGAGTTGTGTCCTGTATTTTATGCTTTTCCTCTCCCTCTTTAACTCTCTATTTTGTTCACCCTCCCTGCTTCCTCAACCTCTGCTTCTACCCATTGATCTCCTTACCCCTGCTAATTTTCATTCTTAGATAAGTACGATTGTATATTTTTATATATCTATATATTTAATTTTTTGCCTTTAAATTAGACTTGGCTCTGATGTATGAATAAGAATATGTGATATTTCTCTTTTTGGGTCTGGGTTAATATGCTTAAAATATTGTTCTTCAATTATGTCCATTTGCTGCAAATGACATCATTTCATTCTTCTTTTACTGCTGAGTAATATTCCACTGTGTGTCTGTACCACAATTTTTCAGTACACTCCTATGTTAATGGACATCTTGGTTGATTCCATAGTCTAGCAATTATGAAGAGTGCTACATTAAATATGGAAGTACAGGTATCACTGTGGTATGATGACTTATCTTCCTTTGGGTATATTCCCAGGAGTGGTATAACTGAATCATATGGCAGTTCTTTCTTAGTTTTCTAAGGTACTTCCACATTGATTTACAAAGTGGCTGAACTAATTTGCAGTCCCCCTAGCAGTGCAAAAGGGTTCCTATTTCACTGCATCCTCGACACCATATGTTATTACTGTTTTGGTAATCTTGGCCATTCTTACTGGAGATGGAATCCCAGTGTTGTTCTGATTTGCATTTCCCTAATAACTAGGGATATTGACCTTTTTTCTTTTCATGTGTTTGTTGGCCATTAGTATTTCTTCTTTTGAGTACTGACTATCCAGCGCCATTGCCCACTTATTTATGAGGTTGTTATTTTGGTGTTTGATTTCTTAAGTCTTTTGTATATTCTAGAAATTAATCCTTTATCAGCTGTGTAGGATGCAATGATTTTCTCCCATCCTGCGGGGTCACCCTCTACTCTGTTCATTGTTTTCTTTGCTGAACAGAAGCTTTTCAGTTTTCTGTAATCCCATTTGTCAATTCTTGGGATTGTTTTTTGGACAACTGGAATCTTGTTAAGGAAGTATTTGTCTATGCCTATGAGTTGGAGTGTGTTCCCTATCTTTTCTTTAAGTAGTTTTAAGGATTCCAGTTTTATGTTGAGATCTTTGATCCATTTTGAGTTGACGCTAGTATACATTGAGAGATATAGGTCTATTTTTATTCTTCTAAATATAGATATCTGATATTCTCAGATTTATTAAAGAGGCTATTTTTACTCAAATGTACATCTTTAGTCCCTTTGTTAAAGATCAGGTATCTGTAGTTACATGGATGTATCTCTGGGGTTTGTTCCATTGACCTTCATGCCTATTTTTGTGCCAGTACCAAGCTGTTTTTGTCACTATTGCCCTGTAGTATAGTTTCGAGTCAGGTATTATGATACCACCTGCACTACTTTTGCAAGTTTAGGATTGTTTTGATTATATGTGGTCTTTTGCACTTCCATAGGAATTTTAGGATTTTTTTTTCTATTTCTACAAATTATGTCATTGGAATTTTGATCAGGATTGCATTGAATCTATAAATTGCTTTTGGTAGTATAGCTATTCTCTTTTTACAAAGAAAAGCCGAGGTCCTGACAGGTTCGCAGATAAAATTTACCAAGTATTCAAAGAAGAATTAATACCTATTCTCCTTAAATTATTTCATAAAACAGAAAAGGAAGGCACACTTCCAAATTTACTCTATGAAGACAGTATCATCCTGATACCAAAATCAAATGAGGACACTACAAAGAGAACTATAGACCAAATTCCCTGATGTATATTTATGCAAAAAAATGTAATAAAATTCTGGCAAACTGAATAGAGCAACACAGAATAAAATCATACACCATGATCAGGTGGGATTCATTCAACAGATGGAAGGTTGGTTCAAGAAACATAAATCAATTAATGTAATTCTACATCTCATAATACTTGCAGATAGAAATCACATGATCATCTCAAGGATGCTGAGAAGGCTTTTGAGCAACTTCAATATCCTTTCATGAAGAAGTCCTAAAGAAACTGGATATAGAAGGAACTTACATCAATATCTTAAAGGCCAACTATGACAAGCCTACTTTGGATGTTTGCAGTAGTTCCTTGTCATTTTGAGTCATGCCACATCAGTAAATGGAGGTCTGCAACGCTTTACTCCACTTCCATCATTTAGATAGACTCTACTTTCAGGAAACAACTCTTCCTTAGTCATATTTTCAATGCCTTCCAACCCAGGGGCCTCTTTTTCTGGCACTATATCAAATAGTGGTTCTCTGCTACTAATATGGTTTTCAATGGCTAATTATTTCTGGAGAAGGTTAACTACGTCCTTCTCTCTAGTCTGCCTTAGTCTAGAAGCTCAGCTAAAACCTATCTACCATGGGTGACCCTGCTGTTATCTGTAATATCAGTGGCATAGCTTCCAGTATCACAGCAACATGCAAACTCCCACAGTATGTGAACATGGAATGTATATCATAAAAATCCACAAAAATTAGAAATAGTTAAAAGGGAAATGGAACACATAAACATCAAAATTGTAGGCATCAGTGAGGTACAATGGACTGGAATGGGCCATTTTGAATCAGATAATCACATGGTCTATGATGCAGGGAATGACAGATTAAAGAGAAATGGGGCTGCATTCATCATCATCAAAAACGACATCTCAAGATCTATCCTGAAGTACAATACTGTCAGTGATAGAATAATATCTATACACCTACAAAGAATTCCAGTTGATATGATTATCATTCAGATTTATGCATTCACCACTAAGGCTACAAAGGAAGATGGGGAAGATTTTTCCCAGCTTCTCCAGTCAGAATAGATCAAGCATGTAATCAAGATGTACTGATAATTAGTGGTGACTGGAATGCAGAAATTGGAAACAAAGAAGAAGGCTGAGTAGTTGGAAAATATGGCCTTGATAAAAGAATGATGCTGAAGGTCTCATAATAGAATTTTGTCAGACCAATGACCTTTTCATTGCAAATTCATCTTTTTACCAATATAAATGATCACTGTACACATGGAAATCAACAGATGGAACATACAAGTATCAAGTTCACTACATTTGTGGAAAGAGATGATGGAAAAGCTCAATATCAAGAGTCAGAACAAGACCAGGGTTTGACTGTGGATGAGACCTTCAACTGATCATATGCAGGTTCAAGTTGAAACTGAAGGAAATTAGAACAAGTGTACAAGATCCAAGGTATAACCTTTAGTACATCCCACCTGAGTTCAGAGACCACCTCAAGAACAGGTTTGATGCATTATATACTAATGATTGAAGGCAGAGGAATTGTGGCATATTAAATACACCATTCATGATGAAATGAAAAAGTTATTAAAGAGACAGGAAAAAACAGAAAAGACCACATTACATGTCAAAAGAGACTGTGTAACTAGCCCTTGAACATCAAGCAGCTAAAGCAAAAGGAAGACATAATGAGGTTATGGAACAGGAGATTTCAAAGCACAGCTCAAGAAGACATAATCAAATATTATAAGGAAATGTGCAAAGAGCTGGGGAAAGAAAACCAAAAGGAAAAAACACATTCTGTTTTTCCTCAAGCTTATGGAATTGAAGAAAAAATTCAAGTCTTGAGTGGCAATAGGGCAGGATTGTAAACGGAAAATATTAAACAATGCAGAAAACATTGTCTGCAACCATAGTAGTCTAGCACCTGATCCCTCTTGATCTCAGAAGCTAAGCAGAGTTGGCCTGATTAGTTCTTGGATATGAGAATCCCTGCAAACACCAGGTGTTATAGGCTAGGGAAAGGGACCTGGAAATCCACTCCTGAAACAATCTGACATTGAAAACCCTATGAATAGCAGAGAATCACTAACAATAGTGTCAGGCATGTTTCAGTATCAAAGAGTGTTTTGTTGTGTTGTACATAGGGTTGCTAGGAGTCAGACCCAACTCAATGGCACATAACAACAACAAGCAGGAAACATCAAAAGAAGATGGAAGCAATATATAGAGTCATTATACAAAAAATAACTGGCGGATGACCAACCATTGTAAGAGGTTGCATATAATCAGGAACCAATGGCACTGAAGGAGTGCTGGGGATTTTTAAAATTATATTTCTCAACTAGGGTCCCTCATGACAGCTTGAGGGGCTGACCACTAGTTAACCCCAGGGCTCATCTCACTTATTCAAACCAGCCCCTCCCACCAAGTGAGCAAAGATGGCCCCTGGCCAGCCTGACCTGCCCTAACCACCCTAATTTTGATTGGCTCCCCTCAGCATTTTCAGGTAATAAATGTCCCCACCTGGCAGGTATGTCAGTTTACCCTTTACCCGCTGTACCTGTCAGGTGTGTGCCCTGATTGGCTGAATCCCACCATGTGACCCCTCCAGGACCCTATATAAGCAGGGATCCTGGACCCCCACTTCTCCCTGAAACCCTCACCTCTCTGACCGTCCCTCAACTGCTACCTGAATCCCACCACCTGGACCAGCACTCCCTACTCCAGCAAGACCTTCTAGCAAGCCAGCGGGATCAAGCCCAGGAGCCCTGAAGAGCCGAAGGATTCTAGCAAGCCATAAAGAGTCTCCCAATTCCTCCCATCCTTGGGAAGAAGGGAGGTAAAGAAGGCCAGCCATGAGAGGCAAGATCAACTGATCTCCCGGAACACCAGGGCTTGTGGCTGTGCCTTTAAGGCTGAGCTGTATCAGCACTAGGGCCAGTACTTAAAGGGCATAGAGCTCTGCTCTATAGGGGCTGCTTGCTCCTTGCTGTCCATCAGGGGAGCACCCAATAAATCTTACCTACCCTGTTTTACCACCAGAAAGTCTCCCGAGGTCCTTTATTTACACCACCGGCCAGTTTGTTATGTTGAAGGTTTGGCTCTAATCTTAGCCAGGCTAGAGCTAAAACCCCAACAAAGGAGGAAGTAGAAGCTGCTTTGAAGGAACTGGCAAAACACAAGGCTCCAGGAATTGATGGAATACCAACAGAGATGTTTCAACACAGAGACACAGCACTGGAGGTGATCATTGGTTTATACCAAGAGATTTGGTAAACAGCTACTTGACCAATTGACTAAAAGTGACCCATGTATGTGCATATTCCTAAAAATGGGGATCTAAACAGATGTGGAAATTATCCAATGATATCATTAATATCATACAAGTAAAACTTTGCTAAAGATCACAAGCAACTATAGCATTATATAGACAGGGAATTGACAGAAAATCAAGCTGGATTCCGAAGAGGGTGTGGAACAAGGGACATCATTGCTGATATCAGATGGATATTAGCTGAAAGCAGAGAATATCAGAAAGATGTCTATCTTTGTTTTATTGATTATGCAAAGGCTTTTGACTGTGTAGATCATAACAAGTTATGGATAACAATGTGAACAATGAGAATACCACAGCATTTAATTGAGGAATCTATACATAGTCCAGGAGGCAGTAATTTGAACAGAACAAGTAAACACTCCTGGTTTAAAGTCGAGAAAGGTGTGCATCAGGGCTGTATCTTTCATCCTACTGCTTCAGTCTCTATGCTGAGCAAATAATCTGAGAAGCTGGGTTTAAGAAGAAGAGCATGAACTCATGATTGGAGGAAGACTCAATAACCACTTGTGTTATGCACATGACACAATTCATTTTACTGAAATTGAAGAGAATTTGAAGCATTTACTGATGAATATCAAAGAACACAGCCTTCAGTGTGGATTACACCTCAACATCAACAAAATAAACATCCTTACAACTGAATCAGTATGCTACTTCATGATAAATGAGTAAATACTGACTTTGTCCAAGTTTTTGCTTTACTTGGTTCTATAATCAACACTCATGGATGCAGCTGTAAAGAAATAAAAAATACATTGCCTTGGAGAAAGCTGTTGCAAAAGAACTCTTTAAAATGTCACATTGAAGACGAAGGTGCACCTGACTCATGCCATGGTATTTTCAGTGGCATCATATGGTTGTGAAAGCTGGTCATTATATAAGGGAGACAGGAAGAGAATTGATGCTTCTGAATTAAAGTGCTGGAGATAAATATTGAATATGCTATGGGCTGACAAGAGGACCAACAGATCTGACCTAGAAGAAATGCAATCAGTGCTCCTTGAAAGCAAGGATGGCTAGACTGTGTCTAATGTATTTTTGGACATATCAGGCAGGACAAATCCCTGAAGAAGGACATCATATTTGGGAGAGTGGCAGATTAAAGGAAAATAGGAAGACTATCAACTAGATGGATTAACATAGTGTCTGCAACAATGGGCTTAAACGTAAAACAGTTCGTGTGCCTGCCACAGAATTGGTGAATGTTTTGTTCTGTTGTACACTGGATTGCCATGAGTTGGATCCAACTGAATGGTGTCTAACAATAAGACAAACATATAGCCAACATTATATTAAATGGGATAAAATAGAAAGCATTCCCTCTGGGATGAGGAACATTACAAGGATGTTTACTCTCTCCTCTCTTATTCTTATTGTAATTAAAGTCCCAGCCAGAGCAATCAGGCAAGAGAAAGAAATTAAAGGAGTCCAAACAGGGAAAGAAAAGGTCAAATTATTTTATTCACTGATGACATGATCCTATATCTAACAGATCCTAAAGATTCCACTAGCTCTAAGAGAAAACTCTTAGAGCTAATTAGCAACTTCAGCAAAGTATCATGATAGAAAATTAGCACTTAAAAATCATTAGTCTTCCTTTACACCAATAGTAAATAGGAAGAGAATGAAATCTAGACAATAATCCTATTCACAATAGCCCACCAAAAATTAAATATTCAGGAATCAATCTAACCAAAGGCCCTAAAGACTCCTATAATGCAAACTTCAAAACATTAAAGAAAGAAATAACAGAAGATTCTAGAAAATGAAAATATTTCTCGTGCTCATGGATCAGAAGAACTAATTGTGATAATGATTTATACTACCCAAAATGATATACTGGAATTATTTTTTAAAACCAAAGTGATTTTACATTTAACCTAATCAAAATCACTTTGCCTGTCCTCCTCCCCTTTCCACTCCCTCTCTTTTTTCTCCTGTATCTATCTACCTATATGCGTGCGTGTGTGTGTGTGTGTGTGTGTGTGTGTGTGTGTGTGTGTTTATTCTTTTGAAGCTAACCTAAATATATATTTACTTATGTTATCTGTGTTGTGGTCCAAATGTTTGTGTCCCTTCAAAATTCTTATATTGAAATGTAATACTCCATCCAATAGTATAAAGGGGTAGGACCTTTGGGATGTGATTAAGTCCCTCTCAAATGGGATTAGTCCCCTTATAGAAGAGGACTCAGAAAACTCCATTACCCCTCCCATGTTAGGATTAATACATAGGGCCAACTATGAAACAGCAAATGAGCTCTCACCAGACAACAAATCTGCTAGTGTCTTGATGTCGGACTCTCAACTTCCATAGCTTCAAGCAATAAATTTCTCTTTTAAATTGCTCTAAGGTACTTTGTTATAGCAGTGTGAACAGACTAAGACAACTTGGAAATGCAAGATACCTTAATGGTGACTTAATGCAAATCACTCTATTTTTATAACAGTATGTATTTGGTACAATGATATGCAAAGTACTTGTGAAATACTTTATACAAAATATGTCAGTTAATCCTGATAGCAATCTGAAAGTAGCTACTGTTTTCTGCATTTACAGTTGAGGAAAGAGGCCTAGCTGATAGTTTACCTAGGGCTTCTTATACTGTTAATTGGAAAGTTGGTATTCAAACCTAGTCTGATACTCATTATTTTGTTCTTGGATACTAGACTATGAAGAAAAGAAGCTCAGAAACATATCCACAGACAAAAAGCAAGTTAGACCAAGACCTACCTTCCCTCAGTTCTTCTGTAATTACCTCTAGCCTAGGCAATTTAAACATTACTTTACCATCCTATTAGAACTTATACAACCATAAAGAAGTGACTCATGTGACAGTGAGTTTTGGTTTTAAAACAGAAAAGTTAAAAGTGATTTAAAGAGACAAGCAGAAAGGTGCACACTTGTAATCCCAGGGACTCAGGAGGCAGAGGCAGGAGGATTGTGAGTTTAAGGCTAGAGGCAGCCTGCATAATTTAGCAAGACCCTGGCTCAAAATAAAAAAGAAAAAATGATCTGCAGGTGCAGCTCAGTGGTAGAGTCCTTGCAAAATGTGTGTAAGGCCCTGAGTTCTGAAGGCCCAAGTACTGAAAGAAAACGTAAATTAAAAGAGTCCTAAGTGTCTATTTGTATGTTGGTAATACCTGAAGGTCCATATAATATAAAGCAAATATCTTTAGGTCCATTCCTCCATTTCCCATTTTCTTTAACTCCCCCTAGTTAATTTTGCAGGCACTTACTAACTATATATGTTCTTTTCTTTTCCACAAGGAAGCTCCCCAGACTTAATTCAGATGCATCTTCTCATTCTGTTTCCCCTTCCCTTTCTAGTCCCAACTTCCTCTTGTCATTATGCTTATATGGAAACACTAAGAAGTAAATCACATGTCAGCCACTAGCAGTGCCTTTTAGAAAACAGTAATGGAGAAGAAACTGAGAAGGCAAAGCCAGAAGCCCTATTAGCAAGCAGAGAGTAAGAGCTCCTGGTAGCCACATGCATTAGTAATTTTTATCCCTCAAAGGGAATCTCTCTAAAAAATAAATTGTATTACACTTATACATAGAAGTATTTTAAATATAACTCCTGCACAAGTATTCTATGTGTATACATGATATGCACATAAGGGAATAAACTTAACAAATCAATTTATAACTTCTGTTCATTTATTTCTTGTGGTTTTAGCCACTTATTTTGAATACTGCTGAAAAATACATTTCTCCTGAATGTTTGATTTCATGATCTCATATAGACACATATCTGTATTGGAATTCAGTAAATCCACAAAATTAATTGTCTACTTTTAGCCAGCTTTCAGTTTCACAAGCTTAATTCCATCATGTAATCATTTGTTGTTGTTGTTAGGTGCTGTTTGGTCGGGTCTGACTCATAGCAACACTTATAGGGTTTTCAATGGTTGATTGTTTGGGGATTGCTTCAGGAGTGGATTGCCATGTTCTCATGTTTGTGCAGTACTGGGTAATCTAACCCTGGTCCACCTAACAACAACAGCTGAAATGGTTATGAAAAATCATCTGAAGACTGTTATTTCTTATAGATATCATAAACTTTAGCCTTGATCAAATCAGATCATAAGAAATCTACAGACTCAAACTATATAGCTTTACTTACTAATAAAATTTTTTCCTCTGAAATTTTGAGGTCATACACTACTTTTCTATATGGAAGAAGTACAAAACATCTAATCAAGATGAAATCCATTTTGTCCTTTAATACAAAAATACCATTCAAGAATAACTTAATTCAATCACACACACACACACACACACACACACACACACACACACACACACACACGACATCTCAGGACAGAAATTTATACGTAAGTAGGTCCTGAGTAAAATTTTCTCCTTTGGAGTAAAGTTCCCTTTAATTAAGGGAAGAAATGCTTAAATTATCCATCTTCATTTTAACATGGCTACTAAGAAACTAAAAGTAAAGCTACAAGTACTACCTCTTTTCTTTTGAACTGAATACTTACATTTCTCTTGGGTTTTGTTTTACTATCTATTTAAATCTTCCCTGGATTTATGTGTATAATTTCATTTAC
>VMDO01040506.1:0-11879 GCA_007922755.1 Pedetes capensis | reverse complement strand
TGTAAAGTTTCTGGAATTATTCTTGCTCTTGAGCTCCAATTTTATCCCATTGTGATCTGTTATAGAACAGGGGATAATTTCTACTTTTTGTAATTGTTGAGGGAGTTCTTATGGACTAGCATATGAACTATCTTAGAAAACGTTCCATGTCGAGCTGAAAAGAATGTGTATCCCTCATCATGTGGATGAAATATTCTGTACATATCTGTAAGATCCAACTGGTTTAGGGTGGAGATTAGATTTGATGTTTCTCTATTGATTTTTCGTTTTGGTGACCTTTCTCTTGATAAAAGTGTGGTATTGAAGTCTCCCACCATTATTGGTAGATGATTATCTCATTTCTTGTTCTGCAAGGTGGTTTGAAGAGGTCATTGTTGTTTGAAGGGACAAGCAGTTTCCCATGGGATGACTACCACTGCTCCAGGGTGCATTCTCAGTGTCATATTATCACCAAAGTTTGGGGGTATTTTTGGTCCCCTGTCATCAAAATGTTTATCAGTTAGTCCATTGTTCCTGGAATCTAAGGTGAATGAAGTTTAGAACAATGACTAGAGCACGTTTTGGGGCTATGGAATAGACATTGTAAAAACTGGCAGTAAGATGCTTAAAACAGATAGAAATAAAATGAAGACAGAAATGTCAGGCTTTATCTTACTTTTGGTTAATTTTTGGGTCAAAATAAGTAAACAACATTTAGCAAAAACAGTTTCTAAGTATCTGTTATAGGTATGGCCATTAATATTTGTGTACTGATATAGGTCTCAGAAGCCAATCAAAGATGACCACAAATATACAGCCTTTAATAGGAATCAAAACGGCAACCCCTAGGAGTCCTGATGATTTATACCCAATCAAAAAGTAAATAAATACGCTTGTTTGTAGATCAGAAAGAAAAAAATGGTGCAAAATCTCATTTATTTATCCATATACATTAATGAATATTCAATAATTGTTCTACTTTACTCTGTTTAGTAATTGTTCATACTTTATTACTAGAGGGATTTACATGATTATAAAGATAAGTGAATCTTTCTCTCCCAAGTCAATTGCTGAAATAGTTTGTAGCAATCATGTTCCTAAATGGACCTTTGATTCAGGCTAGCAGAAGAAATTTAGCATTACATACTTCTTTTGTTGTATAATTAAATGTCTTATATTCACTGCATTACTGAGAACAGAGCTAGGTGACAAGGTCAAACTTTGTCTTACATTCCTTGATTAAGCTGAGACTGTGGCAGTGAGGGGGTGGAAATAGAATATAGATAGTAAGTACACTGGAGTTAAACTGCAGGCTTGAACATTTTAGTTGCATGAATGTGGGAAAGACAAATGTTTAATTGCAATCAAGGTTTTAATAGTCTTGGTTATACCCTCATCAATAACTTTTGCCCTGGATTCAGCAATGTAGCAATGAGTGATTTTAACTGCCATTATAAGACTAATTTAAAAATTATTAAAAATCATGAAAGTCACATTCCTTGGATGAAAGAATTAGAATATTGGAAAGAAAAAGGGTTATTTTAGTCTTGCAACTTTATTCAGAATTTGTTGTGCGAGAAGAAAAAAGAAATGTGAGGTCAGTTTATTCTGCATATGTTAAGCATTGTGTCATTGTCACAGAATATCACAATAAAAATGAATAAAAGATTATTTGTTTCAACAAAAAGCAATATATTTATTCACACAAAAGGGGAAACACCCCTTTAGTCATATGGAGCTCTAGAAAAATAATTTAAGAATAATCTTGAATACCCTACCTGAAGGAGTTTAGAGCAAACATTTAGTTTTTACTCAATTCTCTCAAATGAATGTAGTCTGCTGAAGGAGAAACAATTTATTGAGCTAATAGACTTCATGGGTACTTACTTATTTTTACTCTTCCATTTCATGTATTCCCTCATTAGTCTTCGCCTTGATTTTTATTAATTGCAAACAATTTCCCAGTTCCTACACTGCCTCACCCAGATTTTTCCACTGTTTAGATTTTGGTGGCTTTGGATATTAAGACATCATTTCCTCCATGATACTGCAAAAAATGCAAGTATCTGATTCTTGCTTAAAGATCTAACACATGTCTGATTTGAAGTCTCCAGGTGACCTGCAACTAAAATATTTATTTTTCTGAAGATTAACTCAATTTTGTTAGCAGGGATCTGATTATACAGGGAATTGAATGACAGACAGAGATGTTGGAATTTTTCTTATATAAACAGAAATTCAACACTGAAAACTTCTGAAAAAATAAATGAGAACACATTATTAATGCCTTAAAATGAATCTGTCAACACTATGTGTGGATTAAATAAAATATTGTATTCAAATCACATTACATATGCTTAACATATATTGTTGTTGTTAAGTGCCACCGAGTTGGTATCTGACTCATAGTGACCCTATGTACAACAGGCAAAACACTATTGTTAGTCCTCCTCTGCTATTCATAGGGTTTTCAATGGCTGATTGTTTTTTGGGAGTGGGTTGCTAGGTCCTTCTCCCAAGCCTATACAGCACGTGATGCACCCAGACAGTCCCTCATCCAAGTCCTAATCAGGCCTGACCCTGCTTAGCTTCAGAGATTTGATTGGATCAGATGCCACAGTGCTATAATTGCAGGCCTTAACATATCTTAAAAATGTAATATTTATAGTTAGCACACAAGACTAGACTGAGGATAATCAATTTTCAAATGTCACTAAAATAAGTTGAAATGATTACAAATAAAAATAGAAAATCAATCAGTTCTTTCTGTGTATGTTAAGAATTTTATCCATTGTCACAGAATACCACAATAAAAAGATCATTTGTTTCAACCAAAAGCAGTATATTTATTCATACAAAAATGGAAATGACAACTTTATTCATAAGGAGCTCTAGAAAAATACCAAATGATTTTTTTCTGAGATATATGTTTTTATTTGAATACTGTTAAGCCAAATGTTATCACTTTCTCAAATATTAATATATACCATTTTAGAGCACTTAATTGTATTCATGAGGGATCTCCATATGTACCAGGAGGCTGTAATTCAAATATAACAAGGAAACACTGCTTGGTTTAATGTAAGGAAAGGTGTGCGTCAAGACTGTATACTTTCATCATGCTCTTCAATTTCTATGCTGAGCAAATAAACTCAGAAGCTGGTTTTTATGGAGAAAAATGTGAGATAAGGGTAGGAGAAAGACTTATTAACAACTTGTGATATGCAGATGTCACAACCTGACTTGATGAAAGTGAAGAGGACTTGAAACTCTTGCTAATGAAAATCAAAGAACAGAGCCTTCAGTATGGATTGCACCTCAATCTCAAGAAAACAAAAGTCCTTGCAATTGGAACAATAAGCAACTTCATGATAAATGGAGAAAAGATTGAGTCTCTCCAAGATTTGGTGAACTTGTCTCAACAATCAACACCCTTAGAAGCAGCAAGCAAAAAATCAAAAGATGCATTGCATTGGGGAAAGCTGTTGCAAAATACATCAAGACATCTTTAAAGTGTTGAAAGGTAAAGATGTCACACTGAACATGAAAATGAGCTTGATTCATAAGGTGGTATTTTCAGGAGAATTGATGCTTTGAATTCTGGTGCTGGAGTTGAACATTGAATATACCATAGAATGCCAAAGAACCAACAGATCTGTCCTAGAAAAAGAACATCCACCATGTTCCTTGGAAGCAAGGAGTCCTAGACTGCATCTTATGTATTTTGGACATGTTTTCTGGAGAGACCAATCTCTGGAGAAGTGCATCATGTTTGGGAAAGTGGCAGGTCAGTGAAAAAAAGGAAGACTTTCAACTAGATGGATTGACACAGTGACTGCAACAATGGGCTTAAGCATAAAAAAGATCACATGCATGGCATGGCATTGGGTATTGTTTCATTCTGTTGTACATAGGGTCACTATTAGTCAGACACAACTTAATGGTACATAACAACAACAATTTTGAATAGGAATATATTTAGAAAAAAATAATGAACCAGTGGAAGTCATCAATAGAACTTGCTGTAAATATGTCTATCACCTCTTCCAGATATCACTTCTATCATTAGTATTTTTTGAATTATTTTATGAGTGCTTTTACATTATTGATTGGCCTGTGTGCATTCTTAAGCTATACATATTGCTTTCAGATTGTGCTCAATCTTCCTTGCTCAAGGGTTCTGCTTCTGGGAATTCAAAGAATTTTTGCCAGAAAATATCTGAAAAACCTTACATGTATGTTTATTTTTCTTGTAACTTTTCACTGAACAATACAGTGTAACAAATATTTACCTAGCATTTATATTTAATTAGGTATTATAACTACCTGGGTTTGATCCCCAGTATCACAAAAAATGGGAAAAGGACATGGCAATCCACTCCAGAAGCAATCCTGAAACAATCAGCCATTGAAAACCGTCTGATTGCAGCTATGAGTCAGACGTGACTTGATGACACTTAACAACAACAAACAACATAGTTTATTTAAGGTGTACAGAAAAGTATGTGTATGTTGCCTGCAAATATTACCCCATATTATAAAAAGGACTTTAGCGTACACAGATTTTGGTTATCTTTAGGAAGTACAGGGTGGAGATAATAGTACTAATCTTCCTCAGATATCAAAGGATGACTGGATTTCAACTTCTACAATTGATATGTATTCCAACCATTCTGAAACTTCATTGTGTTTGCCTAACAATTTTATTGTTGTACTAGGGAATCTTAACTGTTATAAAAGATTTTACACACCAAAATATGACCTGATTTTCTCTAAAGCAATAGATACACATGAATGGCAATATTTTTGTTAAATTTTATTGCTTATAATCACTGAAAAGCTATTTATTTTTATGCAGATCTTGTGTCCAGTAGGTTCTTTTTTTAATTTTTTAAAAATGTTTCCAGTACTAGAGAGATGAACCCAGGTCCTTGCATACACTTTGCAAGGGCTACACCACTGGGTGCCCCCACAGCCTATTTTTTATCTTGTTTTTATTTTGAGTCAGCATCTTGTTAGGTTATGCAGGCTGCTTCTGGCTTCAAACTTGCTATCATCCTGCCTCCACCTACCAAGTTGCTGTGATTACAGGCATGAGCCACCATGCCCAAGCATATGTCCAGCTGTCCTGCTGAATCCATCACTACCTTTAACACTTTGAGATTAATTTTGGGATACACGAAAAGTTTGATAGAAATAGCAGAGGGATTTTCTGTCATTAAATATGCAGAATGTTGTCCTACGGTGTTTTTAAATGCCAAGTGATTTTAATTGTAGTCTGGACAATCTTCATAAGCCAATATACAGATAAGCATTTGCAGTTATTACATGAACAGAAAAAGTCAAGTGAAGTTTCAGACAATGATCCCAGAGAAGTTATGTTGGTACTGGAATGTAGGCTTGTAATAAGCTACAACAGAGTGCCAAAAATATTGGACTATTAATCTTATAACTCTTCAATGGGAAATGAAGCTATAAAATCAGCTAATGTTCACAATGCTGTTGTTGTTGTTGTTGTTGTTAGGTGCCGTCGAGTCAGTATCCAACTCATAGTGGACCCCCATAGTGTTTTCAGTGGCTGACTGTTTCAGGATTGCCTTGGGAGTGGATTGCCAGGCCCTTCTCCCATTTCTGGGGTGCTGGGAATTGAACTCGGGACCACAGAGACTGCAGCGCTTTACCAACTGAGCTAAATCCCAGCCCATTGTTCACAATAGGTATCAGTTTTTACTTTTTAAAATGTATTTCAGTAGGCCACAACAATCAGCTGGTTGTTCTAAATCTACTACATAGATGAAGTAGTTTCATGTCTAATGTATTACAAAAAGTATGGGAAGAAAGCCCTTTTCATAGCATAGATGAATCTATGGCAATGTTCAAAGGCAGATCAAGATGAAGATAGTATTTCCCACTAAAACCAGTCAAAAATGGAATCAAAATTTGGGAACGTCTTGATTCTGTGACATTGTGTTTATTGTGGGAAATGTGCAGAAGAAATTACTTCTTACAGAAAACAGCATTGAGTGAATGTGTTGTCTTGAGTCTGTTAGAAAATTGTTGGAAATCCTGTTGATAGGCTTTTTAACAGTGTACGTATTCTCAGTATTATTTCCTGCAGTTGCTATTTGTATTGTTTCAAGAAAGGACCTATCAATATTTTAGAAAAAATTGCAAAGGGAAGAGTTTCAGTTTTGTTGCTAATCAGAAGGAAACAGCTGCAAGGTGGCAGGATAGCAAATAAGTCACTGTTATGTGTAATTGTCATGATTGTAGTGCAGAGAAAACCAATAGGAAACAGAAATATGCGAACAAAACGTGTAGATTGTCCATCACTGATTTATTCCTATAAGGGGTTTATGGGTGGAGTGGATCTTTTGGATGGAAAAGTGAATGTGTATGAATTTGACAGAAAAATCAAGAAAGTGGTGGGAAAAGGTATTTTATAAACTGTTGATGGTAGCTGTTATGAAAGCATGGATCCTTTACAATGAACCATACAGAAACAAGATAAAATTGCTTCAAATTGTAGTTCTATTGACAGAGAAAATAGTTGTCACAAGTAAACAGAACAGTAAGGTAAAACACGAGAGGTAGAGGCAGGCCATGAAACTTTCCAAAACTCCTGTTCCATGTGGGTGATCATCGGCCAGTAGAAGAAACAAGAGGATGTACTAGATGTTCAAAAAGTAAAATATAAAGGCAAGAACAAAAACAACCTGCGCACTGTGCAATGTACCATTGTGTAAAGATTGTTTTGCACCTCATCACACATTTGTTTGTGGTTATGTGTAATTGGATAGGGTTCAACTCACAGTGACTCTATGTAAAATGGAATGAAACACTCGCCAACACTGCACCATACACACGTTTTTTATGTTTAAGCCCAGGGGATTCCTTTTTTCCATGACCTGCCATTCTCCCAAACATGATGACCTTCTCCAGCGATTGGTTCTTCATGTCCAAAATACATAAGACCCATTCTAGCCATCTTGTTTCCAAGGAACACTGTGGTTACTCTTCTTCTAGGAAAGATCTGTTCATTCTTTGTTTATTCCATGGTATATTCAATATTCATATCCAGCACCATAATTCAAAAGCATCAATTCTCCTTTTCTCTCCTTATTCAATGTTCAGCTTTCACAAGCATATGATGGAACTGAAAATACCATCTTATGAGTCAGATAAACTTTCATCTTTAATGTGACATCTTTACTTTTCAAAACATTAAAAAGGTCTTTTGCAACAGCTTTTCCCAATGGAATGTGTCTTTTCATTTCTTGACTCCTGCTTCTGTGGGTGTTGATTGTAGAATGAAGTAAAGGTAAATCTTGAACAAGCTCAATCTTTTCTCCATTTCATGAAGTTACGTACAAACTCAGTTGCAGGGATTTTTGTTTTCTTAATGTTGTGTTGTGATTCATACTGAAGGCTGTATTCTTTGATATTCATCAAGTAAGTGTTTCAAATTCTCTTCAGTTTCAGCAGAGTTGTGTCATTCACATACCACAGATTGTTAATGGGTTTTCCTCCAATCCTAATGCCATATATCACACATATCACACATAAAATATATTATTATTGTATCTAATATCACTTTCTCTGTCACTGCTTTTGCATTTTCAGCTGAATTTTTGGTATAATGATTACTTGCCAATTATACATTTTTTCATTAGAGATTTGGCATTCACATGAGGGACATCACTAATTACATCATGATTTTACTCAGAGTATTCATTCTAATTATTTTTCTCCCTGCACCCATACCACTGTGGCATTCCATCCTAACAGATCAGGAAGCTAAGCCTGGTCAGACCTCGTTTGTACTTGGATAGGAGAGCGCCTAGGAATATTGGGTGCTGTAAGCTTGTGAGAAGGACCTGGCAGCACACTCCTAAAACAATCAGCCATTAAAGACATCATGAATAACACAAAAGCACTAGCAATAGTGTCAGGCATGGTACAGTGTCTGGGAGTGTTTCATCCTGTTGTACATAGGGTAACTATTAGTCCCAATTTGATGGCACTTAACAACAATAATTATTTTCCTAATCATTTTCTTGTTTTGGTTTTCAAAATGAAGTGATTCTGGAAATCAAATACTTATTGTCATATATTTTCATTTGAAGTTGGTACTGAAAGCGTAAAAGTTCACTTATTCTCAATATTTTAGGTAGAAAATCTTATTTCCTACAACTAAAGTAAACATTTTGTGTTCCTTTCGTGGTTTTACTTCTTAGATGACAGAGGACAACTTATTCTCATTTCCCACATTTATAAAAATGCTGCTAGTGCACAGATAACTTGTACATTGAAAGGCATATTTAGAAATGTCACAATGAAATGCAGGTCAGAATGAAACACATTAAGTTGTACATTAAAAATTTCCAAGCTATAACACTATTGGGAATTTACCCAAAGGGAGATGGGTCATGATATCACAGAGACACCTGCATCTCCATGTTCAATGCAGTGCTTTTCACAATAGCAAGGATATGGAATCAATCAAAGTGCCCTTCAGCAGAAGAATGGATAAAAAAACTATGGTATATATACACAATGGAATACTATTCAGCAATCAAGAAAAATGAAATAAGGTCATTCGCAGCAAAATGGATGGAATTAGAGAAAATTACTTTAAGTGAACGAACAAGAGCTCAGAAAGAGAAACAACACATGTTCTCACTCATATGAGGGAGCTGATTCAAAATTACAAGAAGGAAAAATCCTACTCAAAGGTCGGATCATAATAAAAGGGGGGGAGGGACGATAAGAATGATGTCAATATAAATGGACTAGAAATAGCATGTAATTGTTCTAACAAGATAAAAACAAAGACCACTACAGGAAAAGTTTCTATCTTAAACAGAACTGGAACTCAAGGACATATAGAAAAATACTACTAAGTAAAAGATAGAGAAGACTTGGATGGGAAATTTAGATGGGAAGGGGGGAAGGCAGGGAAGCATAGGGGAGGGTAAGGGGTAACCTATATGAATGATGTTTATCAAATTGCATATATGAAAATTGTCACAATGAAAAGCATGTCAAAATGAATCACATGATGTACTTTAAAAATTTCTAATAAATAATTTCCATAAAAAAGAAAAATAAATAAAATATGCTTCTAGTATCTCACTGTCCAGTAGGATAAGAACAATAATGACAAGAACAATAATAAAAATCAGCATTAGTCATATTCTTGTTATGCACCAAAAAGTATTTTAGGAATTTTCCATACACCATACCTCAGTCCACATAAATCTTTCACCCACCTTCATTGATATATATTATTATGTTTGAAAGGAAATAATATGTGATATGACCAAGTTGTGCATAGATTCTCAGTAGCACAGAAAAAGCTCCAACTAAAGTGGCCTGCTTTCAAGATCTATATATACTCTTGTTGTTGTTGTTGTTGTTGTTGTTGTTAGGTGCTGTCAAGTCGGTATTGACTCATAGAGACCCTCATAGGGTTTTCAATGGCAGACTGTCAGGATTGACTTGGGAGTGTATTGCCAGGTCCTTCTCCCATATATATACTCTCAGCTGGTACTATATAACTTATTATGATGATTTTGATAGGTACCCTTTTTCACTTGGGCTGAGATCTAGCTCAGTAGGTAGAGTGTTGCTCTGCAGTCTCTGAAGGCCTGGGTTCAATTCCCAGCACCACAAAACTGGGAGAAGGATTTAGCAATCCACTCCTAAGGCAATCTCACAACAATCAACCATTGAAAACCCTATGAAGGTCGCTATGAGTAGGACATGACTCTACAGCACCTAACAACAACAACTTTTTCATTCAAAGTTTATTTCTATACCTAGTAAAAGATTGTGTTATGAATGAGTGATGAATTTTATCAAACCATTTTCTCATCTATTGAAATTTATCCATGATTTTCTCCTATCATTTGTCAATGCATTTTCTTTTACTGATAGATTTTCTTATGTTGAACAATTTTTCCTTCCTGGGACAGCCACTATTTGATCATTATGTAAAGTGCTAGTTAGTGCACTGCTTTATATTTTCCATAACATCATTATAAATTATCACATCACCATTTGTGACATTACTTCAATACAGTTTATACTTATAATCGTTTTTTTCTACAAAAGACAAATTGTTGTTGTTAGGTGCTGTCAAGTTGTGTCTGACTCACTGCAACACTCATAGAGTTTTCAATGGCTGAGTATTTCAGGATTGCTTCAGGAGTGGCTTGTCACATCCTTCTCCCATTTTTACAGTGATTGGAATTAAACCTGGGTCTTCAGAGACTGTGGAAATGCACACTACGAACTGAGCTAAACCCCAGCCCAAAGACAAATTAATCTAAACTACTCAAATTCTCCTTCTTACTTTTTATTTCCATGACATGGTTTAGGACAGAGATCTGCAAATTATACAAGGTCTGATAAAAATAAGTTGTATATTTACATTAAAATATATTACAGTAAAAGATACATT
This sequence comes from Pedetes capensis, assembly GCA_007922755.1. Taxonomy (NCBI): domain Eukaryota; kingdom Metazoa; phylum Chordata; class Mammalia; order Rodentia; family Pedetidae; genus Pedetes; species Pedetes capensis. Next base: position 1,435 of record VMDO01040506.1, on the reverse strand, counting down.
GTCATTAATACCCCCCAAAATATTCCCTTAGCTTAAAACACACCTATGTCATCATTTTGCCCTTTCTGAAGCACTTCTGGACTTCCTGTTTTCGTGTATTTCTTTAGGTTTATCCTTCATCATGACAATACTTCATGTCACATGTCACTTCTGATATGGCAACTTCTGTTAAATAAAACCATTATGAATTGTTCTTATCCACCATATTCACTAGAGTCTGGCATTGTGTGACTTCTGGTTCTTCTCCAAAGTCAAAATGACCATGAGAGGTAAGCTTTTTTAACTGATTCATGACATTAATGAAGCTACAACAGTGCAACTAAAGACATGCATGACCGAGGACTTTCAGAACTGCCTCAGAAAGTAGAAAGAATGAAGGGACAAGTGTGATTGATGTCAGGAGTATTTTGAGGAAGAATTAAGGGCAATGTCTCTTTTTCTTCATTTTCTAATAATTTAAACATTCACCAGATCTTTTATTCCCACATCATGTTTGTTAAAATTACATATAAAGCTACCTGGATTGATTTCTTTATGTTAGGCTACCTTTTGATCCTTAATTTACTTTAATGTTATTAGTGAATCTGGAAACTGTATTTCCTTTTCAGTCAAAGTTTATAATTTGTATTTTGTGATCAAAGTATCCCTTTCATCTCTTTCAATTCTCATGCCAGCTTTTTGCTGGCTGGCATTTGATTGAAAGGCACACACACACATTGTGTGTGTGTGTGTGTGTGTGTGTGTGTGTGTGTATTCCATGATTTTTAACCCGTTAGTAGTTTTGTTTAATACATATTTCTTTTAAGCAGCATTTAGCTAGGTTTTAGTTCACTCTGATATGCTCTGTGATTTAATAATTATGGTGGTTAATCTTGATTGTCAATTTGACTCCACTGAGAAGTATGTAGCAGATTAGTAAAGATCATTTCTCTGTGTGTTTTTTAGAGAGTTTCTAAAGATGATTAGATCATGAGGGCTCTGATCTAATAATAAATTAATCCTCTGATGAGTTCATAATATAATTTCATAATTGTGAGTTGTCTGCAGCCAAACCACTGTGGGGTCCAATCCTGTCAGATCTCGGAAGCAAAGGAGGATGGGGTCTGTTTAGTACTGGTATGAAAGACCACCTGGAAAAATCAGGTGCTGTAGGCTTGGGAGAAGGACTGGGCAGCCCACTCCCAAAAAACAGTCAGCCATTGAAAACCCTATGAATAGCAGGGAAGTACAGCAATAGTGTTTCATCTGTTTTACATAGGGTTGCTATGAGTCGGACACCAACTTCAGGGTACCTAACAACAACATTGGAAGTTAGTGAAAAGTAGAAGGTGGAACCTAACTGGAGCTGAGAATTGATTGAGAAAATTTCTTAGGGAGTATATCTTGCCCTAGACTCTTCCTGTATTTCCTTTCTCCACCTCCTGTCTGCCATGAT